>JADRCD010227951.1:0-15239 GCA_019843815.1 Montemys delectorum
CTCCTGGGCCTTAGCTGACAGAGCAAGAAAGTGTGTGAGAGTATGCTAGTGCATGCGATGTAGAGATGTATGTGATAAATCTGTCTGTGTGTAATCTGCATCTCCTCTGTCAATCATCCCATCCCTCCTTCCTCCCACCACACAGGAAGAAACCTGGCTTCTGCCGCTTGCCAATCCCTTGCTTCACTATTAGCTCCAGTATGTGTCTGGGGCATATCAGAATATTAGCCCACAGCCAATTAGCCATCAGCTAAAGCACAGCACTTATGACCCAGCTCGTGCCTTTATCTCAGAGACACACTCATTTCCTAAGGCACATGGGAAATGTCTTTCCTTTTGTCTTCTTCAGCTTATATTTGTGATAGTTTGACTACATCATCATATTCTGGCTCTCCTTCATGGTCTCCAGACTTCTTTCACTTAGAAATTCCCATTATGATTTCCTCCTGTGCCTTTTGTTTGTTTGTTTGTTTGTTTGTTTTTTGTTTGTTTGTTTGTTTGTTTTGTTTGAGACAGGGTTTCTCTGTGTAGCCCTGGTTGTCCCTGGAACTCGCTCTGTAGACCAGGCTGGCCTTGAACTCAGAGATCTGACTGCCTCTGCCTCCCAAGTGCTGGGATTAAAGGCATACGCCACCACTGCCTGGCTCTCCTGTGTCTTTTTATCACTGAATAATATTTACTGGATGGATGTACCTGGCTTGTTTATTCATTCGCCTACAGAAACATCTCGGTTGCTTCCAGTTCTTGACAGGTAGCTCTAAAGTTGCTAAAACCACGTGCATCGAGGACATAAGTTTGCAGACAGATGAACAGATGCTTGGCCTGGTTTTAAGGCCCTCACGTTAACTTTTCCTGGAGAGACATCTACCCACCCCACACTGGGCACCAAAAACACACCGTAAAAACAGTTCCACCCAAGGCTAGGTTGGTGAACCAGGGAGTTTATTGGCTTACTTATTGTGATGGTTTGAATAGTTGTGGTGCCCATAGACTCCTGTGTTTGCAGGCTTGACCCACGGGGCTCTATTAGGAGGTGTGGCCTTATTGGAGGAGGTGTGATCTTGTTGAAAGTGTGTCACTGTGGAGGCGGGGCTTTGAGAGCTCATACATGCTCATGCTACACCTAATAAAACAGTCTATGTCTGCTGCCTTCGGATCAAGATGTAGAACTCTGAGTTCCTTCTCCAACATGCCAAGTTTCCTGCCATGGTAAACCTCTGAGACTGTAAGCTAGCTCCAACAGAATGTTTTTCTTTTTTCTTTTTTTATTAAATATTTATTTATTTTATGTATATGAGTACACACTGTAGCTGTACAGATTGTTGTGAGCCTTCATCTGGTTCTTCATAAGCTGGGAATTGACTTTTAGGACCTCTGCTCGTTCCGGTCAGCCTACTCGTTCTGGTCAACCCCACTTGCTCACTCTGGCCCAAAGATTTATTTATTATTATAACTAAGTACACTGTTGTTATCTTCAGACGCACCAGAAGAGAGTATCAGATCTCATTTCTGGTGGTTGTGAGCCACCATGTGGTTGCTGGGATTTGAACTGAGGGCCTTCAGAAGAGCAGTTGGTGCTTTTAACCACTGAGCCATCTCTCCAGCCCATAAATAAATCTTCTGGCCCCTAACTGCCATCTTTCTTATTCCAGGAAGCCTAACCTGAATGCTTAACCTGGGGGTGGGCAAGTGGGAAATGAAAGAAAAGTTACCTCATGGGAGAGACCATGGCTGGAAGAGGAGAGGAGCTGGCAGGTCAGTGAAGAGCTGAGGAGTGGAAATCAGGAGGCCCAAGGAGTTACCCCAGAACATAAGCTGGTATGTGGTAAGTTGAGGCTGAGCTGGGATTCCAACTCGGAACTGCTTGCAATTCTGCCTGGCCTGCAAGCCTGACACAAAAGATAGAGGAGAGAGAGCTAGGCATGGTTACAGCCCATGCCTATAACCCAGGCTTGGGGGGTTGAGGCAGGAGGTTTGAGAATTTCAGGTCAGCCTGAGCTACAAGGCAAGACCCTATCTCAATACAAACTAACAGCAGCAAAACTCCAACAAGCAAAGAAACAAGTATGAAGGAAGTGAAGCAAAAGGGGTTTCGGGGAGTGTGGGTGTCTTAGTTAGGGTTCTCTAGAGTCACAGAACTTAGTCTCTATGTAGTAAAGGGATTTATTGATGACTTACAGTTTGTAGTCCAACTCCCAACAATCAACTCCCAACAACAGTCACGGCAGCAGCTGTGAATGGAAGTCCAAGGATCCAGCAATTGCTCAGTCTCACAAGGCAAGCAGGCGAAGCAGAGAGAGCCTTCCTTTTTTCAATGTCCTTATATAGGTCCAGCAAAAAGTGTGGCCCAGGTTAAAGGTGTGTGCCACCACACCTTTAACCCCGGATGACCTTGAACTCATAGAGCTTTCTATGTTAATCCTGTGGGATTCGTAGCCACTATTCCTCAAGGTCTCCATGCCAAGATTCAGGTCAGAAACTTGTATCTCTCAGCCTCCAGATTAGGGCCACAGGTGAGCCTTCTAATTCTGGATTGTAATTCATTTCAGACGTAGTCAAGTTGACAACCAGGAATAGCCACTACAGTGAGGGAACCTGCATTGTACTTGGTCTGAGGGACCACGCCCGAGACCCCACCCCCACCCCAGCAGGATCAGAAAAGAAATGGGTTTCTCTTGGGCACACCCCTCAGTGACTAGTGAGCTTCTACGATGTAGGATCTCAGCCACTGGGTCTGTCAGATGTCCAGAGCCACCACACAGTCCCTGAAGAGTGCCATTTCCTGGTGGATGTATGGTTGTGCTCTTTAAGATTCTAGGGTGGGGGTATCTGGGTGTGGTAGCACACACCTTTAATCCCAGCACTCAGGATGCAGAGGCGGGAGGATCTTGGAGTTTGAAGCTAATTTGGTCTACAAACTGAGTTCCAAGATAGCCAAAGCTACATAGAGAACCACCCCATCCACCCACCCCAAAAAAGAAAAACAAACAAACAAACAAACAAAAAACAAGACAAAAGATTCTGGGAATGAGGAAAATGCAGATGTGGAACCCATTGGCAGCTTGCTGAGTTGAGAGGTCAGAAAGGGGCATCCTCTGAACCCCCAGATTACGTTGCACTGTGGTCCAGGCCTGCTCTGTACCTTTCCCATTGGGCCACTGGGAAAGTGGAGGGCAGATCCACAGGGCCTCAGATCTGAGAACTTCCCAGTGAGGATCTGGGAGGAAGGCCAGGTATGGTGGAGGAGGGGAGTGAGCTTGGTAAAGTGTGTGTGTGTGTGTGTGTGTGTGTGTGTGCGCGCGCGCGCGCATCGGCACTTTAAAGTCACTCTCATCTGAGGCTCCTTCCCATTCCAGATCTTATCTCTGGGTGCCTGTCCCTGGATGGAGCCTCACCCTGTAGCACCCATACCCTGGGGAAAGAAGAGGGGCAGATCAAAGAGCAGGTGCCCCTGACCAGGGAACCTGAGACAGCTTTCTTTGTGTGCATCCAAAAGAGCCCTGGCCTAGACAGGATGGATGGAGCCCCTGAGCCAGGGGCTGGGAGGGGAGGGGTCCGCACAGAAACCAAATCCTGTACATTCACTGTGGACAAAGAAAGGTGTTGGACAGGGGTCAGCCTCTTCTTGTCAGCTGCTCTAGCTGGAGGCCTCCGGCTAGGTAGTGGGCCCCCTGGATCAGGACACACCCACAGGAAGGATGGTTAGCACCTCCATTCCCTGGAAACCTAGGGCCACTCACCAAGTCTACCTTTTAGCTGATTCTCAATTCCATATGCTCAGAAGGGACTGAAGGAGTGGAGAATGAAATACACGAGAGTGGGGAAGGAAATACACGCCTCCCCCCCCCCCCCCCCGCCTGCCCGAGAGTGCCCCCCACACACACACCGCCTGCTCCCGTTCCCAGACACTGTGACTATCCCTGTCCCCTTGGAGAAGCTGGCACCATTTGAATGTAACACTATCCCGTATTCTGGGCTCTCCCACATCTGGGCTCCCCCAGCTGCTGAGCTGCCATGGGGGCTGTGAACTCTTCCTTCACAGCCAGGCTGGGAGCAAGAAGCAGGGAAGAGCTGAAGGGGGCAGCTGCTGTCTGCCTGGGCTGTCTGAGCCTCAGGTGGCGCCAGCCCTGTGGGAGGGGGAGTGGTGAGGACAGGGGTGGGGGGGTGTCATTTGGGGGCCTTGCAGTTGGCCCTGGGATTGGGGTGTGTGTGCCTGGAACAGGTTTAGCATTGTCCTCGTGTTGCCCCAGAGTCTGGGAATCCCAAACCTTGTGCTCCCCAAATAACCCCTTAGACCAGCTGGGTTCTGTATGGGTTAACTGAGTTAAACCTCAGACACCAGGCTGGGTTTAGGAGTGGAGATAGTGGGGAAGGAGTGGGTAAAACTGGGAGGACTGGGCATGGGCAGACCCCAGTTCAGCCTCCTATTCTCTGTGACCCTGCGGTCCCCCATGGTTGGCTCTCTGGGACTGCTGTTATTTTTAACCCTGTGCCCAGTGCTGAGTAAGCAAACCCACAATCCCACATGACAATCCCTTGGGTTATCAGCCTGAGGTCTCTGTTCAGGATACAGGTGTGTCGTTCAGGGTCCCCTTCCAGGGTCACATGGTCTTTGGTCCACTTTGGTTCCTGTGGTTTGCTCAGTGAGCACCAGTCTGGAGCTGCCTCTAGCTCCTTGAGGCCAAGGCCATTGTTGTTCCTGGGCCCTGAGGCATCTCCACGATCCCTCAAGTAGGGAACCTTACTTCTTCAGGCCCAGAAGGACTTCCAAGACGGCCTCTGTGCCTCTTCTTCTGCTAAAGTCAGGCCCGCCCAGAGTCACCTCTCTCTGATGACTGTAAATCCACTGACCTTGAACCCATCCCGCCATGACAACCATTACCTGGGACATATTTCTGTCACACCAAAGGGGAGAGGATTACGTGAACGTGTGACCCAGTGGAGTGTGCCATGCCACTCCACCAACGCCATGGTCACCTCCAGACAGTTCACTCCACAGACTTCTGCCCTGTTAGTCAGTGAGACTGGCAGATGGTATAAGCCCCTTGGAGGAGGCCTAGTCTGCACTCTGACTCAGTAAAGGGCACTGAAGAGCACCAAGTATTGTGAGGTTGCGAAAGCAGCTGAAGTCTGGCCCCTGAGCTCTAGGACCTCCCTTCTCAAGCCAGCACCATGTATCTGAGTCACTTTTTGCTCGGGGTGTATGTAGTTCAATTGGAGATTGCTTGCCTGATGTACAGAGGCCATGGGTTCAACATATATAGACACAGACATAGAGCTCTTTGAGTTGGTGCAGAGGCGAGAGGCTTATTCCAGTAAAAAGAAATCATAAGCATCATACATCTGTCTCTCAGTCAGGGTTTCTATTGCTTCAAGAAAACATCATGACCAAAAAGCAAGTTGAGAAGTAAAGGGTTTATTCAGCTTACTTTTTTGTTTGTTTGTTTGGTTGGTTGGTTTTTGTTTTTTTTTTTTGAGACAGGGTTTCTCTGTATAGCTCTAGCTGTCCTGGAACTCACTCTGTGAAAAGTTCTTTTTGTTTGTTTTGTTTTGTTTTGTTTTGAGACAGGGTTTCTCTGTGTAGCCCTGGCTGTCCTGGAACTCACTCTGTAAACCAGGCTGGCCTCGAACTCAGAAATCCACCTGCCTCTGCCTCCAAAGCACTGGGATTAAAGGGGTGCACCACCACCACCTTACAGTTTCACATCGATGTTCATCACCAAAGGAAATCAGGACAAGGATTTAAGCAGAGCAGGAATCTGGAAGCAGGAGCTGATACAAGCGCCATGGAGGGATGTTGCTTACTGGCTTGCTTCCCCTAACTTGCTCAGCCTGCTTTCTTACAGAACTCAGGACCATTCAGCTCGGGGATGGCACCACACACAATAGGCTGGGCCCTCCTCTATTGATCAGTAATTGAGAAAACGCTGCACAGCTGGATCTCATGGAGGCATTTCCTCAACGGAGGCTCCTTACTCTCTGATGATTCCAGCTGTGTCAAGCTGACACAAAACCAGCCAGTACCAATGGGGACACGGTGTCCACGATCAGACTGGGAAGAAGGTAGGGACTTTGGGGAGGTGTGGACACTCGTGGGACACTGGGAAGGACATGATGATGGCATCTCATCTCGGACATTTGTCAAGAATCCTACCTACATGTTTCTTCTTCTACCACAGCCTAGACACCTCAGGGATCTTAGAGACCAGCCAGCGGTAGAGAGTATCAGAGACAGACAGGCTGCGCGATGGGTGGGAAGGTGGGTCTTGTAAACATGGAGAACTGGGGATTAAACTCTGGCTAGCAAACGCCAGAAGCCTGCAGAGAGGAGGCAGCCTGGAAAGGGGTGGCGCCCCAGGAAATTTTCTCAGCTCCA
Source organism: Montemys delectorum (assembly GCA_019843815.1). Lineage (NCBI taxonomy): Eukaryota > Metazoa > Chordata > Mammalia > Rodentia > Muridae > Montemys > Montemys delectorum. The sequence goes on from JADRCD010227951.1 coordinate 6,377, forward strand.
CCACACATGGGGTCATCCTGGAAGCCACGTCTTTGTCCTTCGTTCTTATTTTCTTTCTCCAGCTAAGGACCCCAGCATTTTTCCACAGCCCATCCTTATGCAAGAAAAGCAATCGCCGGCCCTTCGCAGTGTGGAATTCAGAAGCCCAGGGGCCCTGTCTCTCTGCTTCAATACCCAGATGTCCTCACACCCCTCAGCCCCAGACAGCCCCAGACAGCCTCACAGCTGGGCTGGCTAGCAATGGCTAGCCGAGGAAGAAGGGCAAAGAGGGGACATCTCAGACAAACAAGCAGATTGGCAGGGGGTAGCTTAACTCTCTCTCTCTCTCCCAGCATGGACCCAAGGAGTTGTCTGTAATATCTCTGTCCATCCCCTGCCTCCACCAGGAACCACCCCAGCAGACTGTCTATACAGACTGCCCTCTTGGCTCCAAGATCATTCTTACGGAATCGTAAGGTACATGCTTTACTCCCAGAGGTCCGGAGTTTGGAGGTTGTTGTCTGGTCAGTGGTTTCCCCCTCTGATTTCCAATTCCCTTCAACTCTGAAACAGAGAAACTGAAAATGGGTGTGGTTGGAAGTAGAACAGTATATATAGCTACGGCAGGGCATGGAAGACGCTCCAGAGGGAGCCCAGCTCAGTCACAGCTTCCCACCCATGTCCCTGGTCAAGGTGGAGGTGTCTGCTTTCTTGTAAAATGACAATGAGCACACAGCACAGGGTCCTGGGAACACAAGGGGAGGTGACACCTGCAGACTCACAGAAACTGCCCTTGAGCGCTGCTGGCTGTGGTTATGACAACTGGGCCAGCCATCTGGAGCTCATGATGAACACACAAGCAAATCACAAACAAGTCTGTCCTGATGTGACTAGTGATAGAGGGGTATCCAAAGGGAACAGGCTGAGGAGGAGGCAGGGCAGGGAGGGCTGGGTGGGTGGGGGGGTCTGTCCCAGTGCGGAGCTTAAGGCCTGGTTCCGGAACCACAGGATCCCGACAAATGCTGTAACACAGGGTAACAGGACCTGCAGAGCAGGGGCCTTGCATGGCCCAGGTGGGCAAGGGAGAAGAGGCATGCATGGGATTACTAGAGAAGTTTGAGTCTGGGGTGGGGTAAGAATGTTCAAGGGATCGATAGAGAAATAGCTGGGAATGCCAAGTATAGAGCTGGGATGTCCTCAAGAGCAGTGGGGAGCTATGGGAGAGGTGAGGCCCAGAAGTGACTCTTGGGATATGAGTTCAGAGAGAAGCAATTGGGAGAGCTGGCTGGAGGAGAGATGCGGAGCCCTGATAGGGCAAGTGTGTGCTCAAGAGGAAAAGCAGGAGCTCCTGATGACCTCCTGGGGAAGGTTCTCCCTGGAGCTGGACTGTGGTTCTCAAAGCACACCGTTCAATCCAAGGGTTTTGTGAACATCTAACATGGGTCAGGCTCCACACAGACTGAGCTCAAGAGTCTGCCTAGGCCTCAACAGGTGAGAGTCTCAGGGATCCCAGCCCACAGGAGACAGACCAACACTGACCAACTGCATGGAAGGGGTGGCTTATGGATTGTGGAAGAGAGGGCAGAGCTGGCCACCTTGGGATCCCAGAGAACAGGGGCCATAGCTTCCTTTCACAGTGGTGTTGTCTGAGGCCAAAGCTAGGCACACTCCATGAAGCTGAGCTCTTGAGAAAGAGAGACTGCTGCGGCTGTGGCTGTGGCTGAGGATGAGGATGAGGGTGAGGGTGAGGGTGAGGCTGAGGCTGAGGCTGAAGATGAGGATGAGGATGAGGGTGAGGCTGAGGCTGAGGCTGAAGATGAGGATGAGGATGAGGCTGAAGATGAGGATGAGGATGAGGCTAAGGATGAGGCTGAGGATGAGGATGAGGCTGAGGCTGAAGATGAGGATGAGGCTGAGGGTGAGGGTGAGGGTGAGACTGAGAATGAGGCTGAGGGTGAGGCTGAGGCTGAGGATGAGGATAAAGGATGAGGCTGAGGCTGATGATGAGGCTGAGGATGAGGATAAAGGATGAGGCTGAAGATGAGGCTGAGGATGAGGATGAGGCTGAGGATAAAGGATGAGGCTGAGGATGAGGCTAAGGATGAGGCTGAGGATGAGGGTAAGGATGAGGCTGAAGATGAGGCTGAGGATGAGGATGAGGCTAAGGCTGAGGATAAAGGATGAGGCTGAGGATGAGGATGGGGCTGAGGATGAGGCTGAAGATGAGGATGAGGATGAGGACTTCACTAGGCTCTGCTTCTCACCAGATCCCAGAGGGCCAGGACAGAAGCAAGCAACCCCACACAATAGCCTGTGGTCTTTCCTTCGGGAGCCTGTTGCTCTGGGGAGTGGCCAGGGGTTTCATCTCAGAAGTCTCTCCCTGGAAATGGCTACCCAACTGAGGGTCCCAGAGGTTCTTACAACTCCACCCCAGTTCCAGCTATCGGCCTACTAAGCTCACCCAGTGACTGCAGAGTAGCCCCAGCAAAGGCAGTGAGTTGAGGCCAGAGGCTGCTAAGTGACAGTGGGACAGTCACTGCTCTCAAGTTCTCTAGTCTAATGAAGGACACAGATCCCGCTCCCAGGGACCTCAAGTGAAGAAAAGAGTTGCAGCCCTCGCCTTGGGGAAGAGAAATGCCACATGAAGAAATGGATCCCCAACTTTAGAGGCAGTTGGACCCCCAGCTGCGTGTGAATCGGAAACTGGGAGTCGGGAGCCGAGTGTGTGGGCCTGGAAACCACGTACCCCCCCACTGGGCTCTGCTGTAGACACTAGCGTGGGAATGTGGGAGGAGGACGCTGCTGGGACTGGAGTGCATTTGTGGGCAGCTGCTGCACCGGGTCTAGAGGCTGGGCACCAAAGCGAGGGACCCAGAGCTGGTGAACCAGCTCCACGCATGGTGTAGACAGCGGGTGAAGGCTGGCGCGTGCACTGCCCGTGCAGCCCGCGTGCCGGAGTCCGGTGGCGTCTTCCTTGGCACATGGACAAACATGCTAGGGGACAGTCTTGGCCCGATGGTGCTGTGCTGAGCCAACTCAGGTCCTCTATAGACATGGATGGAGGCGGGGGCTGGATGGGGGGCTGTTCCACCATAACGATCTATGCTCTGAAAGCCAAGGAAAGCTCGGAAGAGCCCTGCAAGCCCATCTCGGAGGCCCCGATTACCCTTGATCCCTCACCCTGGCGCCCCAACAACTGGGCCTAACTAGTGACCGCATGCTCAGCCAGCTGTCACTGTGACATCCATTATCCGCGGTAGATCCTGGGAGCGCCTTTCCCCTCTCTTTACCCTCCCCCACCGCCACCTCACAGCTGGGAACCAGGCTTAGTAGCAGCTGGAAACATCCCAAGGGATCTCGTGGAAGACTCTGGGTCTTGTGAGGTTTTGAACCGGAGCTCACACTTTCCATTGCTGTTGCCCTCAAGGCTCCAGGAAGATTCCTACAACCTCAGCCCTGGCCAGGAAGGAGAAGCCTGCTTATTCACATATCGTTTCCATCTGATTTGCATGTGTTTCCTAGTTGGCCATTTCTAAGCAACCCTAGAATTGTAATTTCACAGGATGCTGAACCTTTTCTTAGGGCTTGTTTCTCTACATCCTCTCTTGACTAGGATTCATCCTAAGATACTGACCCCATCACACACACAAGAGTCTTGTACCTGTGCAGAGTGTGCCCAGGATTGTGCACATGTGAAAGCAGACTGCTGGGCACCCACCTATGCACATATTATGCCCCGAGGATCTCACCCTTGCCGACACCTATGATAGTGTGTCTTCACATACACTTGTCTACACCCAAGCCCAGATGTGAACCCACAGTCTCTAGTGCACACACACACACACACATACACACACACACACACACACACACGCAGTGCATGTCCACACACATCTTGGTTGGGGTCCTTCTGATCCCAACTGAGCTGTCCAGGCACTGCCCATCCTGTGTGCCAACCAATCTAGTGACTGCTTCAGGGCTATGCCACCACTGAAGCAGTCACTAGAGGGTCCCTGGAATTCCAGTCAGAATGGCTGTCCTTGGGTCAGAGGCTTGCCTGACACCTGCACTCTGAGTTGTCACTCCTTTGTCACCTTCTTCTTCCAATCCTCTTCAAGTTCCCTAACACAACTTTCCCGGGCGTCGTCTTAGCCTTTTCTTCTTATAACAAAATGCCAGACGCAGGCTAATTTATAAAGAAAAGAAGTCTGTTTTGCTAAGGGGCCTCATGGCTAGGTGACATCACAGAAAACAGCAATGTCAGAAGAGATCATTTGGCCAGACAGGAAGTAACAGAGCTGGAAGCAAGGTCAAGACTCGGGACTTTATTTATTTATTTATTTTTTGACAGGGTCTCACTGTTTAGCCCTAGATAGCCTGGAACTTGCTATGTAGTTCAGGCTAGCCTGTCTCTGCCTTCCTAGTCTTGGAATTAACTGTAACATTTTTGTTAATTAAAAAAAAAATAGTATTCGTATATGTATTTGTGTGTGTGTATGTGTGTGTGTGTGTGTATGTGTGTGTGTGTGCTTATATGGTGTGGAGGGCACATGCCCCATCATGCACTGGGCATCTGAGGACAATTTATGGAGTTGGTCCTCTCCTTCCACCTTTATGTAGGTTCTGGGAATTGAACTCAGATCACCAAGCTTGTGTAACAAGAATCTTTGTCCACTGAGCCACCTTGCTGGCCCCAGGCCTGGAATTCTTATTTTATATAATAATTTATTCTTATTTTACTTGTATGAATGTATGTAGCTTACCTAAAGACCCCTCACCAGATTCCACTACTCCAGGTTCCTTCACCATGTGGGGAACAGGACATCAGACTGGGGCCAGCAACATCCAAACCGTAGCATGTGGTCCTGCTTCTGCCAGGAGCTCGTCCCTTCATCCACCACAGACCCTCCCACCTCTGTACCCCATCCTCTTCCCTCTTCCTGGATGTGTTTCCCTTTGTGTCTACCTGGAAAACTCCTACACATCCTTCAAATCCCATTTCAGCGGGTCCACTCTCTCCCAGCCTTACTAACAGATCTCGCTGTTGTTTACTCATGCGTCCGAGGTAGGAGAGGTTGGCTCCTGCCCACTCCCAAGTCTTTCAGGCCACAGCCTTCTGCTTAGAAAACAAAGTTGTTATACATTCCTGAAATCTGTACTTACATGGTTTGGGTTTATGTGCTTATTTCCAGAGAAGAACATGAACACCTGAGCCACACAGTGCTACTTCCAACCCTTCTATGCTGTGTGCCTTTGGGTAAGTGTCACACCCTCTCTGGGCCTTGGTTCCCTGCCCATGGGCTCACTGGGTGGATTATGAAGATTCAGTGAGAGTCTGTATATTTGTGACCTGAATTCAAGTATCAATGAGCAATAAAGATAGATCTGGTTCTGGGGATGCTCGCTCTGTGCTCTGCCTCGGCAGCTCGGTGGAGTCTCATCTACAGATTAGAGACAGAGCAGACGCCACGCTTGTGGCAGGGGCATGAACCAGCCCTAGGAGCTTCCCCGCACAGACTTAGCTTCTGTCATAGCTGTTGGAGCTACTGTTGGCCCATTCTGTACGTAGGGAAGGTGAGGCTCAGAAGACACGGGGGCTTCCTTGCCACAGTCACACAATAAAGCGAGTTTTTGTCAGGGTCATAACCACCTTGCATCTTGTTATTCAGGGCCCTGCTCAGGACTGGGCAGCCCCGGGCATGATCAGATGCCTAACGCAGGACTTCCTGGTCAGGCGGGTCTGTCTGTACAGGTCCGTGCCGCTCCCTACATCTTTCGTTTCAGCAGCACGTGACATGGAGCATCCTGAGGAGTTGCCCACTGACCTGATCCCCACAGCGGACAGAGAACAGAATGGAGAGCAGAGACAAGCATGGGTCTTGTGGGTGCGCGTGGGTCTTGTGGGTGCGCATGGGTCTTGTGGGTGCGCATGGGTCTTGTGGGTGCGCGTCTCTGCACTGGCCCAGGGCTGGTTGCTCAGCCTCTCCAACATATTTATCATATGTGTGAGTTTCACTTTTTGGGAATCCAACCCAAGTCCTCTGGAAGAGCAGTACCTGCTCTTAACCACAGAGCCATCCCTCCAGCCCCACCCCACCCCCACCCCCACTTGGCGGCAGCCACTTTTTCCACACGCCACACAGCTGGGCATGCTGGGACTGTTCCTGGGAAGCTGGCTCTCAAACACTCTTCCCAGCACCCCCAGTGGTCTGGCCTCACTCCTGTGGATCCCCCACACAGACCCTAGGCCTCGGTCCAATGATGCCCTCAGTCCTGGGCACCAAGAGAGGATGCAGCCGAGGGCAAGGCTGTAAGGGTTAAGTGGGTTCCTTTGATATCTGAGCATCCGACAGAGGTCTCTCCTCCAAGTCACACAGCGAGGAGGCTGAAAGATTGGCCACCAGGGAGTGGAGTCCCAGGATGCTCTCTTGTCATCTTGGTCCCACCAGGTACCCAGTGAACTCCAGGGCAGGTAGCCCAGATATTCAGAAAGTCAGAAGGTACAAATTAGTCAAATGAGAGGTGACAGAGCTTCCTTTGACTTTGGGACCAAATAGACACCCAGTGGGCAGGGATGTAGCGCAGTTGGTAGAGTGCTGCCATGCCTGCAGGAACTGGCAGCGTATCATAAAATCTGATGCTGTGATGCCGGTCTCTGGTTCCAGCCTTTGGGAAGAATTACAGAGAATATCAGAAGTTGAAAGTCATCCTCAGTCACCCAGTGACTCCAAGTACCTGAGACCTTGTCTTAAGGTGGGGGCGAGACAGAGGACAGAGAGACCCAAGATTCTGCCAGGCATGGGATAGCAGAATGGGGTAGGAGATGTACAGCAGAAAAGGGAATTAGACAAGATACTGAAGCAAGAGGCCCGAGGTCCCAAATGATCAGAAAATGACCCAGCTGGGGGCATCAGAGGTTCTGGGGATTAGGGGAGCTGGGAGGAGGAGGGGAAGCCCCTGGAAAATATCTGAAGGGACTGTAATCACACAGGGAGGGTTGGCCAGCGATAGGTTGGCCTTGGGTTCAGCTGCCTAAAATAGCCAGTCTAGGGCATCCACCAGGCAGGGGCCACTCTAGCCCTGTCATTTACCTATTGTGGAGGAGGGACATCACTCCAGCTGTCCTGCCACATGAAAGGATCACAAGAAGAGCTGGGGACTAGAAGGCTGTGATAGAACATAGGCGTAGGTAGCAGAGCTTCTAGCACTGGAGGGACCGTGGCTGACCCATCTCTGGGAGGCTTCTACATTTCAGAAAACAGCTCACGAGGCTTTTTTTCAGCTGCTGCGAGAAAGACTCAAACACCTAGGCACTATAGGCAAAGACTGCAGAGCAGGAAGAGCCGGAGAGACCTGGCTGTGAAACTCCAAGAGAGGAGCCTGGGGCATGGAAGGAATGATTTTTGACAGGCTCCCGACCCAGCCTCATCTCTTCGACCCAAAGAAGCAGACACCTGAGTGCTGCTGGACACTCTGGCTCAACCTGAGTGGTCTAAGGCAAAGATCCCTCCAGGCAAGAGGTAGTGGACAGCTAGCGTGCAAGTCCTTCGTCCGTAGGGAACAACGAGCAATGCCGCGACATCGCAGCGCCCTCTGCTGGCGAGAGGCGGAGCCTTCTACTGGGGAGCCTCTGTCACCCTCACCCAACCGCACGTCCCACGTATCTCAGGATTCAGAGTCCTTTGAGGCAGACATCCACGCTGGAAGACCCTTGGAATGTTGTGCCAACCTCTATTTGATCGCTTGGGAAATGAAACATGAATAACACCCAAAGGCTCTGGGGACATGTATTGTACCACAGGCTGTCCACGTTTCAGTGGTGGTGTCCCGGGGTGGCCAGCCTTTGCCACCTCCACAAGCCACATTCCCCGTCAGTCACCCCACAATAGACCCACATGAAGCTGACTGTACGTCTCAGCTTCATTGGCTCCTAGCCTCTGCTGTCGCCTCCCAGCCCTCCTGACATGCAGCCCCACTGTCTCAATTCCAACATCTCCCTGTTTCTCTCACCCCTCCGCTCTCCCACGCCCTCCAGCACTCTTCATTTTGACAATCCTCCAGCCTCAGGAGACACCTGTGCTCCCGTCTGCTGCCTTCTTGTTTAGTCTCCAGGAAATGAGAAAACTTTAATTTCTTTTTTTTATTAACTTTATTGAATTTTCGTTTTAATTATAAGTCAATGTACTACATGTCCTTTGTAATCACTTAAACAAACCAAAGCAGTCTAAAAACGAAGTTGCTAGCTCTCCTTTCCTCTCTCCGGCTCACAGCTGAACACAGGGTGCCTCTGGGGGGCTGGGCCACCTGATGATCTGATGCTTTGATCAAAGCACTGGCTACATACACAGCCAGCCACCAACACAGGTATCCACTGCCTTCTGGACCCAAAGACTCGTGGGGGAGGGGAAAATGAGCAGATGGACAGAGGTAAAGGGCGTTGGACAGGGACTGTGGCCTTAAGTGGAGCTCTCTGAAGAAGAACATTTGACTGGAGGCCCCAAGAGAAGGTCACCACACTGAGTCTGAATGTTCTACACGCACAGGACAGCGTGGGGACCTCTGTATGGGTCCCGACCCCCTTGGAGTCCCATATCAAATATTTACGTTACAATTCATAATACTATCAAAATTATAGTTATGAAGTAGCAACGATATAATTTTATGCCGGGGGGGGGGGTCACCACAACTTGAGGAACTGTATTAAAGCATTTGGAAGGCTGAGAATCAGTATAACTAGGGAATCCACTGGGTAGAGACTAGCTAGGGGGTGGAGCACTATGGCTGCCAGGTGACAAACGAGAGACATGGTACCATCTTTGTAAAAAGCACGGGCTGCAATTTACATTGCTGTTCTTTTTTTTTTTTTTTTTTTTTTTTTTTTTGA
>JADRCD010227951.1:15339-29906 GCA_019843815.1 Montemys delectorum
TGTTCTTTAGTTCTTTGACTTTTTGGAACTTCGGCGTCCCAATCTTTGGCTCCACCCCTCTGGAATGATTAGTGTTGTCACCTTGGCAGGACTTAAAACCACTAGGGAGGGGAGCATGGGGCATGCTTGGGGGTCGGAGGTAGCCATCTTGATTTGGTTAAATGAAGGGAGAAGGCCGGCCCACTGTGGGTGTGACCATTTCCTGGGATTCTAGACTGGGATTCTAGAATGCACCTAGCCCAGCAGCCAGGTGCATTCCGGCCTCTTCCTGACTGTGGACACCATGTGACCAGGTACCTCAAGCTCTTGCTGCCTTGATTTCGACCGCAAGGGACTGCAGCTTGAACTGTGGGCTAAAATAAACTCTTTCTCTAGTAAGCTGCTTTTGTCAGGGTGTTTTTTAAGGATTAAAATTTATTTGTTTTATGCTTATGAATGGTATGCCCGTATGCATACATGTGCACAGCATGTTTGACACCTGAGGAGGTCAGAAGAGGAAAATGGATTCCCTGAAACTGGTGGGACAGAGCAAGCTCTCCAGCCCCTGTCAAGGAGCCATAGCATCAGGAAAAGAAACAAGACAATCCCTGGAGTGACAGCTCTTCAGGCTCTCTGCCACCCCCAACCCTCCCCACTTGCCCTCCTCACCCCCACCCCTACCCTCCCTTACCAATCGATTTTCATAAACAACACATTACAGTGAGCACCAAAATTAAATTGGATCAGAACCCAAAGTAACTATAAATTTCCACGCCGTTCATATTGATACCAGAAATGCCTGGCTCCGTCAATAAGTGGGACAGAATTCTAAACAAATTATGCTGATGTCTTTTTTACATTACTTTTTCACGTGCATTGGTGTTTTGCCCTAATATATGTCTGTGTGAGGGTGTCAGATCCCCTGAAACTGGAGCAACAGACAATTGTGAGTTACCGTGTGGGGGCTGAGCATTGAACCTGGGTCCTGTGAAAGAGCAGGAAGTGCTCTTAACCACTGAGCCATTCCTCCAGCTCCTGTACAGACCTCTCAGGGGTCAGGGAGATGCCATGACCCACCCACCCCCAGCTGGGAACTACAGGCCTACCTTTCCGTTAACGTTTGGAGGGAAGAGTGCCTTCCCAATGACCAGGGTCCCATCAGCAGCCGGAGCTGTGAGGAGAGGAGAGTGCGGCACCTGTGATGGAGATGTTCAGGCCTGTTGGTGCAGGCCTGTGGTCCTGGCTTCTTAGGAGCTGAGGAAAAAGGGACTGCAAGCTCAAGTTAGACCCTGGCTAAAGTGAGTTCAAGGCCAACATGGGCAACTAAGTAGGCACCTGTGCCAAAGTAGCAAACAAAGAGATCAAAGAGATCAGTGGTACACATCTTTAATCCCAGCACTTGGGAAGCAGAGGCAGGCAAGTTTCTGAGTTCAAGGCCAGCCTGGTCTACAGAGTAAGTTCCAGGACAGCCAGGGCTATACAGAGAAATTCTTTCTCGAAAAACCAAAAAAGAAAAGAGAGAGAGAGAGAGAGAGAAAGAGAGAGAGAGAGAGACAGAGAGACAGAGAGACAGAGAGACAGAGAGAGACAGAGAAAGAGAGAGAGAGAGGGAGATCAGAGATACAGAGGCAGGAATACTTGCCAGATCAGGAGGGGGAGAGGGGTGTACTAGCTGGTTTTGTGTGTCAACTTGACACAAGCTGGAGTTATCACAGAGAAAGGAGCCTCCCTTGAGGAAATGCCTCCATGAGATCCAGCTGTAAAGCATATTTTCTTTTCTTTCTTTCTTTTCTTTTCTTTTCTTTTCTTTCTTTCTTTTTTTTTGTTTGTTTGGTTTTTTTTTTTGTTTTGTTTTTTGTTTTTTGTTTTTTGTTTTTGAGGTAGGGTTTCTCTGTGTAGCCTTGGCTGTCCTGGAACTCACTCTGTAGACCAGGCTGGCCTCGAACTCAAAATCCACCTGCCTCTGCCTCCCAAATGCTGGGATTAAAGGCGTGCACCACCACCGCCCAGCACATATTTCAATTAGTAATCAACAGAGGGCCTAGCCCACTGTGGGTGGTGCCATCCCTGGGCTGGTAGTCCTGGGTTCTATAAGAGAGCAAGCTGAGCAAGCCAGAGGAAGCAATCCAGTAACATCCCTCCATGGCCTCTGCACCAGCTCCTGCTTCCTGACCTGCTTGAGTTCCAGTCCTGACTTCCTTTGGTGATGAACAGCAACGTGGAAGTGTAAGCTGAATAAACCCTTTCCTCCCCAACTTGTTTCTTGGTCAGATGTTTTATGTGACTAAGATGGGGAGGAAGAGAGGAACAAATGATATCAGACAAATTGTAACAGAGTCAGCCCCTAGCCTGAGCAACACTGCTCACACTGTTAGGTCATCAGAACCAAGGAAGATCTGAAAAACAGACCTAGGCCAAAAAGAGTGCCAGGAAATGGGTACCACATGTCTTGATGGGTGTTGAAAAAAAAAAAAAAAAAAAAAAAAAAAAAAAAGGGCACCATTTACAAACTAAGGAAATTTGAATAAACTGTGGACTTTAATCGTAATGTTCAACACTGGCTCATTGCTTGTAGCAAATGAACCGTACTCATGTTAATGGTTTGACTGGGGTTTGGGGAGGCCCACACCTGGGAACAAGCTATGCGAGTTGATCAGAGATTTGGTTATTTATTTTGGTTTTGTTTTGTTTTTCTTCTTCTGTAAGAGAAGAGCTTTTTTTTTTCTTAGTCCATTAATTTTTAAAATTTATTTATTTATTTATTTATTTATTTATTTTTGTCTTTCAAGAAAGGGACTCACTATGTAGCCCAGGCTGTCCTGGAACTTGCACAGACCCCCCTGGGTCTGCCTCCAGAGTTCTGGAATGGGGGCATGTGCTGCCACACCCACCTGCCTACTCCTTTTTGAGGAACTGCTCCCCCCGCCCCTTTGTTTAAATTGCAGCTCTGACTCCTGAGGGGCGGCACCTCTTCCCTTCTCCACTTGTGCCTCTGTTTGATTTTTATTTTTGCCTCTTGTTGGTATATAATTTATTTTATAGGAATTATTAGTTCTTTGTTACATATGTTTCAATCTACTGGGTTTTTTTTTCTCGTCCATTGGATTTTATCCATGAAACCTTACGTCAAATAATTTTTCATAAACGACTTCTCTATCTCTTCTCTCTCCCTCTCCCTCCCTCTCTGACTCAGCTTCTCAGTTACCTATCTTACTTCAGAAGAATGTGTCAAAGGCTGGAGAGATGGCTCAGCCATTAAGACACAGGCTGTTCTTCCCTAGGACCCAAGTTCAATTCCCAGCACCTACATGACGTCTTACAATCGAAGTGGAAACTGAAGGGTTTTTTTTTTGGAGAGTCGGTTGTGTCAGATTGTGTTTTGCTGGGACAAACACGTGAGGAGATCTTTTTCCCAAGTGGACACAGGTGAAAGAATATGTCGCTAAGGCAGACTCATGAAGGAACATTCGAAGCAGACACAAGAGAAAGGATGTTCTGCTAAGCAAGTATACGAAAGGACGTGTGATGAAGGATTCTTTACTAACGATGCCCATGTGTTGGTCCCCCTTACACCGAGTAGTTGAGCTCTATTTGTAGGACTCCATAGAGAGAAGAGCACTAAAAAAGAAAAATCTTCTGGTGGTATTTTGTGGCTTCTTGCTGCTTCCGAGGACTCGGGCCCACTGACAGAATGATATCAGCTGAGATAGACTCACACGCTGAGGCAAGACGTGTGGCGAAGCAAGACCCACAGAAGACGCATGGTGTTTCAAAGGAAGTATAAATAGGACTCACCGGACTGTGAGAGGGGCTTACTTGTAGAGCTAGCTCTGTAACGCCTTTTGGTCTCTCGTCTTCGCTGATCTTTACTTCAGTGAAAGAGGCACAGCTGAAAACCTCTCCTGGCGTCCCCGGCAGTCCTGGCCCTCTTGCTGACTCTTGCTGAGGCCTGGCTGTCTCTGCTAGGTGGTGCCATTGCTGATGATTTGTGTTTGCTATCCCGAAGCTACAGAGCTGGATTGTTGGTATTATCTGTAAAGTATTCCCCAGAAACAAAATTAAAAGAAAGGTTCTGAAGCGATAGTAAGGTGCTTGCCTCCAAAGCACGAGGCACCCAGGTGAGAAGCTAGGTGTGGTGGCCAGAACTGGGAAAGCTCAGACAGGAGAGACCATGGGATTTACTGGCCAGCCAGTCTGGAACAATAAGCAAGCCCTGGGTCCCAGTGAGAGACCTGGTCTCAAACAACACGGCTCCCGAGGAATGACAAGGTTGACTCTGGCCTCTGCATACACATTCCTTAGCCCACATTCCAACATACACACACACACACACACACACACACACACACAGACCCCACTCCTAAACCCACACTCCAGCACACACACTATTTTTTTTTTAAAGAGTTGTCTCATTTCTCAAGTGCAAGAATTAGTGTTCTAGGGGACGGTTCAATGGTTAAGAGTACTGGCTGCTCTTTCAGAGGTTTGGGTCCCAGCGCTCCCACGGAAGCTTAGAACTCTCTATAACTCCAGTTAGAGGGGATCTGGCTCCCACTTCTGACTTCTCATACATATACACAGTGAAAACACACACATAAAATAAGAATAAATAATTTTTTTAAAAAAACACTCCTAGATTTTCTTCTAATGTTTTTAGTTTCTTCTGAAACATTTAGCTTTTCTGCTTAGATCATTAAGTCTCCTGGGATCTGTTTTGTAGGTGCTGTCAGATGGTAGGAGGAGCCATTTGGCTTTGTTTCCTGCCAGATGGATCACAATATGGCAACCTTGTTTACTAGACAAATTGATTTCCCTTTGACAGCTGATACTCCAGGGAAGCCACCTTCCTCAGTTTCCCATGCTGCCACGAACACACACTCGGCTCAAAAGCCCATACTCACCTCCTCTGGAAAGACTATTGTCTACCGCCCCACATCATTCAAACCTCAAGCCCACCTTTCTTGCTATGGCCTTCCACAGAACTCACCACACGTGGCTTGGAGTGACTTCGAGGGTCTCAGGAGCCGGACCACAGAGTCCGTTCCTCTAGCAGGAGAAGCTGTGCTTGACAGCAGGGGACTTAGGTCCAACGGTTGGAGGCTGGCCTTTCCACTTCAGAAAAGCTTTGGTCTGGGATTGGTGAGATGGCTCTGTGGGTAAAGAAACTTGCTGCTAAATCTGTCAACTTTAGTTCAATCCCTGAGACAAGCTGTCTTCTAACCTTGGCACTGCTGTTCTATGCAAGCAAATAAATGACTAAATAAATACAACTTCTAACTATGCTGATGAAGGCCAGACAAAAAAGGAAGCCAGAGCTTCTCTCTCTCTCTCTCTCTCTCTCTCTCTCTCTGTTTACTTTTTAAACATTTAAAAAATGTATTGTGTGTGTGCAGGGGAGAGGGGGTGCATATGTGTCATAACATGTCTGTAGAGGTCAGAGGACAACTTGAGGTAAGTTCTCTCCTTCCACCACACGGGCTCTGGGACTAGACCTCCGGGTTGTCAGGCTTGGTGGCAAAGGCCTTTACACATCAAGCCATCAGACTGGCCCAAGCACTAGTTGTCATTTGTCTTCCTGTTGACTGCTGTGTTCTTTTATGGGGGTGAGGTGGATCTTGGTGTAGTTTTTCAGCATCTCTCTGATGGCCAGTGATGCTGAGCATGTGCTCATCTGTGTATTGGTCATTGTATCTTGCAAGTCGAGAACTGTCTGCTAGTTTGTTGGACCCTATTCGGCCCTGGTTTGGGCCTTGAGGACAAACCCAGCTTGTAAACTGTCTCAGTCGCTTCCGTATTGGAGTGACTCAGCACGACCTGCTTAAGCCTATCTTTGCCTAGTTACTGCTGACTAGAGTAACTTTGTTGGCTCCATCAGTCACCCTATACCCTTCGTCAACTTTCCCCTCCCCCTAAGTCATCTCACCTCAGCAAAAAACTCCACCTCCTCTCTCAGCCCTTTATAAAGAAAAGATCGATACAATAAAACGAGTTCCTGCTTTGACAGACTCCCAGCTCTGGGTGGTTATTCTCTGGACAGCAGGAGATCCGAGCCTGGACACTCACCATCCTGCTCTAGCCTGGTTCTGCCGGCAGAGAGCCCAGCACTAGTTCAGTAGCTGAGTTGGGATGTTCATCTTTTTTGGTGTTTGGTTTTTCAAGGCTTCTGGATATTCTAGGCTCTAACCTTCTGTCATCTGTCTTGCTAGCAAAGATCTCCCATGGGCTACCTCTTCACTCTTACAGCTGTTTCCTTTTGCTGTGTGGACATCTTTCGTTTCACGGACTCCCATTGTCAACCATTAATGATCTTCCCTCCATCCTGGAGTCCTGTTCAGAAAGCCCTCGCCCATGTTGACATACTGAGGTTGGTTTCCTATTGCTTCCTGCAACAGTCTCAGAGTTTGTGGTCTTACATGAAGATCTTTGATCTGTCTGGAGCTGATTTCCATACAGGCTGAAGCACGGGCCTCAGTAGGCATTTGGGTATCTAGTTTTGCTGCCACCATTTGTTGAAGGGCTTGTCACCTCTCTGCTGTACATTCTTGGTGTCTTTGTTGAGAGTCGGATGGTCTGGCAGTGTGCGTTTATATCTGGGCCCTCTGTCCTTCTCCACCGATCTGTGTGTCTGTTTTTAATGCCAGTACGGCACTGATTTCTCTCTTACGGCCTTGTGGCACAACCTTAAGTTGTGTCAGTCGGCCTAGCAATATGGAAATCAGTAGGGAGCCCCTTCCAAAGAAAATTAAAAATAGATCTACTAGCTATGCCACACCTGCACATTTACCCAAGGACTTTAAGTCGGCAGAGCACAGGGCACAGCTATCAATGACCGTTGCAGTGCTACACACAATGGCCAAGTGACAGGACCAACCTGAGTGTCCATCAATAGAGGAGGAGACAAAGAAAAGGCGGTTTATATACACATTAGTATTTTTCTCAAGCATTAAAAAGAATGAGGTTACATTGTTTACATGAGAAAAGGGATACAACTAGAGAGAGAGTCATATTAAATGAATCGGCAGTCTCAGACAAATGCCACATTTCCTATCATTTGCAGCCTAGTCTTCGCAGGTACATAAAATCATACACGCACAGTTAATATGAAGGTAGGAGGGAGACTATCCAAGTAGAGAAAGTCAGGGGGCAACGAGAGAGAGAAGAGCATTGGAGGTAAGTGAGGAGCTACTCAGAGTATGTTATATAATTAGCTAATTATATGCCTGCATGAAAATAGATTTATGTAACCCTATAATGAACAGAGAAGCCTTGGCAAGAATCAAGTTCTCAGCTAGGTTTTGCCTCCGAGGGTGAGCAGGTGTGTGCTCACCAGCTAAGCAGGGGGAGAGGTCAGGTCCAGGGCACAGCATGGTAAAGTCAGAGAGGGCCTGGCAGGGGCTGCAATGGCTCAGAGGCCAGACGGAGGCATCGAGAGGAGGGAGGAAAGCTTGAGATGCTGTCTAGGTGAGCAGGGCTGACATCAAGCTGCTGTGATGGAGATGCACCTTTGGGTGTGTCAGGGAGGACGAATCCTGAGAGGTTTAACTGAAGACAGAAGACCCACTCTGGATGGAACAGCTCTGTCTCCGGGTGTCCCAGACTGAATAAAAAGGCAGAGAGGGCTCTGAGCACAGGGTTCACCCTCCCTGCTTCTGCCCACCCACCTGCTGGCACAGCTTAGGCCCTTCGGCTCTCAAACAGGAGCCAAAATGAGTCCTGAAGTTTCTTTTTGTTAGGGAATTTGACAAAACAACACGAAAAGTGATTAACACATCAGCTAAAGACCTCCTGTCTCCTGAGAAGCCTGGGGTACCCAGACGTGCCTAGCCCGGATCCTGTCTGCAATGTGAGTGTGTGAGAGTGTGTGAGCGCGAATGTGTGTGTATGAGAGTGTGAATGAGTGTGTGTGTGTGTATGTGTGTGTGTGAGAGAGAGAGAGACAGAGAGAGAGAGAGAGAGAGAGAGAGAGAGAGAGAGAGAGAGAGAGAGAGAGTACCCAGACATGCCCGGATCCTGTCTGCAATGTGAGTGTGTGAGAGTGTGTGAGTGAGTGTGAGTGTGTGTGAGTGTGTGAGAGTTGTGTGAGTATATGTGAGGGTAAGTGTGAGTGTGAGTGAGAGTGTGAATGTGTCTGAGGGTAAGTGTGAGTGTGTGTGAGTGTGTGTGAGAGTATGAGAGTGAGTGTGAGTGAGTGTGAGTGTGTATGTGTGTGAGTGTGAGTGTAGATGTATATGTATGTGAGTGAGTGTGAGTGTGTGAGAGTTGTGTGAGTGTATGTGAGGGTAAGTGTGAGTGAGAGTGTGTGATGGTAAGTGTGAATGTGTGTGAGTGAGAGTGAGTGTGAGTGTGTGAAAGTGTGAGTGTGAGTGTGTGTGTTCCCATGCTGCCAGGAACCTAGCACTCCTCTTAATTAAGCCAGCAGTTCTCGACCTGTGGGTCCCAACCTTTTCAGGGGTGGGGATTGTATATCAGATATCCTGCAGACCTACATTGCAATTTATAATGGTCCCAGAATTACAGTTGTGATGTAGCAATGAAATAACTCTCTGGCTGGGGTCCCACAACATGAGGAGCCTTTCTAAAGGGTTACTGAGTTCGGAAGGTTGGAGCCCCTGGGTGGGGCACTGCTGCCCCTAACACCTTGACTTTATTTTGTGGATTTTGTTTGATTGCTATTTGTCAAGATAGGACTGTCCTAAGCCCAGGCTAGCCTCAAACTCCCAGTCCTCTTGCCTCGATTTCCACAAGCTGGAAGTATGTCTTTTATCATTATGCCCAGCTACAAATAATTTTTTTTAATATGCATAAAGGCAAAACACCCATACACATTAAATAATGAATAAACTTTAATGAACAAATGAAGGGATACTTTGTGTCATAAGTGGGGAAAACCAACGCCCCTTAACATAAATAAAATAAATGTAAAACCTTAAGACATCTGTTTTGTGGTGGAGAGAGAACTGGGAGCTCCGAGCAGGGGCAGATCTCACAGAGGGTCAGAGTTCAGTTTCCCAGCACGCACCTGACAGATCACATCTGTAACTCTGGTTGCAGTGGATCTGATGACTCTGGTCTCCTCAGATGCCTGCATCCACATACACATATCCACATGTGTGCATGCACACACACACACACACCTACACTAAGTTAAAAAGTAACAAAGATAAAGCCCCAAGTCTGAAGAGTACTATTTTGGTCCTTTGGTCTTCTCTTTCCAGGCCTCTCAAGATATAAAATGTGGCAGTAATGGGACCTGCCTTCTTGGGTTGGACAGATAGACCATAAACTGCAGATAGTGTTTCCTAATCTGACTTGGCAAGCCCCAGACAGTAGAAAGAAAACTCCATGGGCCTACCCCACTGGTTGCATCCCCAAACACTGACTCTCTCTTGCTTGGGGCTTGTGGGTGGAAAAGGTTGTTGGGAGGACAGACCAGGCAGCATGCTCCTCCCTCACCCTGGGAAGAGCAGTGGAGTCCCGCAGCCTGCCCTGCAGTGTACTGGATGGAGAGGAGGGGCGGAGAGGAGGGACAAAGTTGAGGGGGGAATATGAGCCCTTCATGAAGCAGAACAGGAGGCCCCATTCATCAACTGTGACTGGGCATGATTTTGCATCCCAGTCCTCACTAGAGGCAGGCTTAGCAGAAGTGAAGAGACACTAGCTTCCCACCAGCTGCAGGGCCCTGGCAAGCAGGTGCTGAGTTTGCATGAAGTGGATGTTGGCAGCCACACTCCCATGGTGCCCCAAGGCCATCAGAGGCAGAAGAGCCAGGTCCAAGGGACGGTGTCCTTCCTGCCACCTCTCCCTTGGTCCTCAGCTTATAGTGGCCTCCTGGACTGGAGTCCTTTTTAGGCTGTGACCATTCCTAAGCTTATCCACCTTTGTCCCATGTAGTACTGTCATCGAATCTTTCGGGGCTGTGTGCTGGAATACGTGTGTGTGTGTGTGTGTGTGTGTGTGTGTGTGTGTGTATACCCACTTGACACAGACTTGGAGTCATCTGAGAAGAGGGAAGAAATTGAAAAAAAATTTCCATCAGACTGTCCTGGAAGCAAGTCTGTGGGGGCACATTTTCTTGATAATGATTGATATAAGAGGTGCCCCCCCACTCACTATGGGTGGACCCACCCTGGGGCAGGTGGTCCCGGGAGGTACAAGAAAGGTAGCTAAGAATCTGGGGAGCAAGCCAGCATAAGCAACATTCCTCCGTGGCCTCTGCTTGAGCTCTGGCATCCTTCTCTTGGTGATGGACCGAGACTAGAGGGTTAAATAAAATAGACCCTTTCCTCCTCAAGTTGCTTTTGATCATGGTGTGTATCGCAGCAATAGAAAGCAAGATAGGACAGGCTGGAATTGCCAGAAACGGAACAATGGAGACCCCAAACCATTTACATGGGGAAAACCTGAAAATCCTTCCCTTTGACTACCACCCACTGCCCTGCCCCTTCCTTGGGGCCCCTAAACTCCCTCTGCCAGGTCTTGGAAGGGATTTGGAATCCAATGGCCCTAGATGTCATCTGAGCAATGGAGGCCCCAGTCAAGGCTACTTTGGGGAGCCCTTGTGACCCCAGGGTCCCATAGGAAGTGTCTGCTGCTTCCCTTGGCCATCATTCAAGAGTGTTCAGCAAGACCCAGTAGGGCTTCTCAGCTTGCAGGCAGAAGCGCGCCAATGTGCAGGCGCAGTTACTCTTCCTTCGCCCGCCAGGCGTCGCTACAGGCCTAGAAATGGAAGGTGCAGCCAGACGTTCTGCACTCCTGGGGAGTGGCCCCTGGAATTGTTGAAGCTCCAGGACTGGACTGGCAGGTAACAAGAATCGATCTGTGGAAGGAGCTGACACTTGGAGTTTTGGCAACTGTGTTCAGCGGGGGTCCAAAAAATCTCAAGCCCCTGAATTCGGGCCGGTGTGGCTGCTACCGGTGAGGCAAATTCGACGGCCCCAGGGACTGGAGAGTTTGCGGAACATGGGTGCCCCGTGTCGCTTCCGTGTAAAAAGGAAACAGAAATCCTCGCCGCAGGGGACCCATTTCACCATGATGACCTTGAGGCAGTTTTGCGCCCCAAGATGTACGACCTGCCTCCGTCCATCCACTGTGTCTTCCCTGTGGCCAACTACTGACAACACTGCCTCCCTATGAGCTTTTAGCAAAACAGGATATTTGGAAATCTGTGCTTGGATAACAAATCTGCATATTACAATAGTTAGTAATCGTTGAGCGCGTCTGCCCGACATAGTTATTACCACCTGAAGAGCACAAAGGTGAAATAACCTGCCCGAGATGGTGAACCAATTCAAACGAGGGACCAGGTGATCTGTCTCCGGAGCTCAAATGCACCACACCCCCATTCATAGCATTTTGGGGGGACATGTAGGGCACAGGAGTTCATGGAACCTAAGCTGACCTCGAACTAGATATGCATCTGAATATGATCTTGAAATTTTGATCCTCCTGCTTTCACCTCCTAAGATAATGGCCGTTCATTTTTCAGTCTCTGAGGGGCACTAGGCGGGCACTGCAAGGGGGGCGGCAAGGGGGCGTTGCCTTCCCCGGACTGCCCACCAGGTGGCGCGCCGACGCCACTCGTATCCTCGCACCACACCCGCGCTCCGCCTCACCATCGCCCCCTGTAAATGTTCTTGTTAACCATGGTGACTTGGGTCCAGCCGACAGGTGGCTGAGGGGTTTGCCACTGAAGGTGGTGCCAGGTGTTGGCGCCTTGCCAGATGCCTATTTTCTTCCTTTCACTCTTCATCTCCCAAGACGCTGAAATGTAACCGGAAGGAGCCTCAGCACTCCTATTGTTCAGTTTACAAAGCACTTTCAACCAGCTACATGCAGACACAGACAAAGACCAGGAGAGAGAGGCTGAAGCTCTCCACGTCCTCAAGACGCTGTGATCCGGGAAGAGGAAAGACCAACTAAGATGGCGAGGGGTGGGCCTCAGAGCCAGGCGCCTAACAAGAACAAATAGACTATGCTTTTTTCCAGGAAAAGATCTCTTTGGGTGGTGAAGGCTTAGAAGCACTTGAACTAACACACACACATACACACATGCACGCGCGCGCGCGCACACACACACACACACACACACACACACACACACACACACACACCGGGACCTAAGCCGTGAATTTGGGAATTTAGCAGTCTCCCTCGGAGCATTCTAAGTCAAAGGTCCACCACCAAGGTGCTGTCTCACTTTCCTTGCGTCCTACAAGACAGGCTCTGTGGCCCTACTGTGCACCAGCCCTGTCTCTCTGCACTTTGTCTGCAATCCCCACTCTCCTCCAGGCTCACACACCTACGGGTCTGCCTTCTGCGGTCTGCCCTCCAGTGTCATCTGTTTTCACAGTGCCTGAGTCCCAACTACCCACACGTGCGTCCCACACCTGTGTCCCCTAAGCTAGAGAGCTGCGGGTCAATTTGAACATAGACACCTTCCTCTTAGACCCCTTTCAGAGCCACCCTCACCTGTCTCCACTGCTCCTTCCGCACAGCCCCCTGTCTCTGACCTACCACCATCCCCTGGCTCCCCCAATTCACTCAACTCCCAGCTCTACCCCTCACAAAGACTGAGGTGCTCTTCCCAGTGCTGTCTCCAGAGGGTAAAGCAAACACGAGGACTCATGAGTCACCCACTGCAACCCTCATACCCCTGTCCCCCGGCCCTCTACTCCCCACTCCACAGCTCCATCTCCCCTTCCCTTGGGCCTTTCTCCCTCCCTGTCTTCACCACACCATCTCCTCCAGCTCCTCTCTTACAAAGGCTTCCTAGGCTCAGGAGATTAGGACTCCATCTGTTTGTCTAGAAGACCCACCCCAACCCTCTGGCAGCCCCAAGCCCTCTCATCCTTTGGGCTCCAGGTAAATTAGGACCCTTCTCCCTCCCTCTCTCGTGGAATTTGTGCCGTGTGCTATCATCATCGCAGAGTCTGGGCCTTTCTCTCTGTTGTCTTCCACATCTCCGTCGGGGCTCACATTCTCCATGCAAATGAAGATCGCAGTCGCCTATCCAGAACCGTACTGCACACCAGCCAGGTCCAGACATAAAAGTAGACACTTGATAACTATTCATGGAACAAATGACTCTTTCATCCGGGACCCTCAGAACCCCACTCCCGGGCTCTCTTTCATCTGTGGCTTTTCCTCGATCTGCTTCATCTGCCTAGAATATTCTCTCCTTCCCCTACGGCTCCACACTTCCAGTCATCTCCCTGGGACCCATACTCGCCCCCCTACTTAAGTTTTGTTTTCCCCCGGGCCTCCCTAATGCCCAATACATAAATCTCTATCCAACTCTTTAAAATTGCAAATTGCTAGCTAACCCGGAGAGATTGCTAACAATTATGAGCCAGCCTCTCCTCTCCCTCAGACCACTCCAGACAGTGAGTTTAAGGGCAGCCACTGTCTGTCTGCCTTTCAAAAACAGCCAGAAACTCTTATCTCCCCTCCATTGGCCGAGAGCAAATCAGGGGCCCAACTGTGCTGTTTTTGCTGAGGCTGCTCTGGGCAGGCAAGGAGGGAAACACATACACAGGATTCTCCCAGAAGCAGGCAGGACCAGCAAATGCTGGGCCAGGAACATTTGGGTGCAGAGGGGCTGGGAGGGTCCAGGCCTTGGGCACTAAGCGACTTTCTCTTTGCTGAGTACCTATTGTGTGCAAGGGTGCTATGGGAAGGACTTGGGGCGTACAGAGATGTGGCCCTGAGTGACAGACACACCTTGGGAATCACCGCCATGGTGCTTGGTACTCAGGTGCACTGCATCTGTGGCCTGCCTTCCCTCTCTCTGCGGGGGGGGGGGGCTTTCCACACACTCGTATCTTTTCTCCATCCCTTGTTGGCATTCCTTTGTCCCTTTGGACTGGGATCATTCCTTCCCTCCCAACATTCCCCACCTCAGAACTCTTCCTTCCTTCCTTCCTTCCTTCTCTTCTTCCTTCCCTTCTTCCTCTTTTGTTTCTTTCTAGACAGGGTTTTACTATGTAGATCAGACTGGCCTTGAACTCATAAAGCTCTGCCTGCTTCACCCTCTCAAGTGCTGGAATCAAAGACATACACATCACAATGCTCTCAGTCTCAGTCTTCCTTTCTATGGTCTCAGGTAACCCAGGCTGGCTTCAGAATCGCTATGTAGGGGCTGCAGAGATGGCTCAGTGATTAAGCGCAGTGACTGAGTGAGGCAGGGTGATATCTGCCAAGGCATCAGGATCTCTGAGAGTTTGAGGCTAGTCTCATCTACATCAGGAGTCAGGAGTCCCAGGTCAGTCAGCTACATTGTGAAAGATTATCTCAAAAAAAAAAAAAAAAAATCAATGAAAAGTGGAGTGCTGCTGTTCCAGAGGACCCGAGTTCGATTCCCAGCACCCACATAGCAGCTTACAGCTGTAACTCCAGCTCCAGGGGATCCAATGCCCTCTTCTGGCCTCTATAGGCACAAGGCAGGTAGGTGATGCACAGATATTTATGCAGGTGAATATGAACAAAAAGAATAAATAATAAATAAACAAATAAATAAATAACGAGATAAAAAAAAATCCTTCAAAGCTGGGCTGTGGTGGCACATGCCTTTAATCCCAGCACTTGGGAGG
>JADRCD010227952.1:0-15774 GCA_019843815.1 Montemys delectorum
ATTGGTTCTAATGCTTTGATTCAATCTTGAATCTGCATGATAAAATGTCCCCAATTGGTTTTTGATTGATCAATAAAGATGCCAGTGGCTAGTAATTGGGCAAAGGGAGACAGGGAAGGAACCTTAAATTTGCTCAGGTTAAGACTCAGGGAAGAGAAAAGGAAGATTGTCATGAGTCGTGGAAAAAGAATGGGACAAAGGAGCTGCAGGAGAGAAAGTCAACCAGCCATGTGAGAATTCAGGTGAGTGACAACTGGCCACTTCTCAGATTGGGCCTAGGGTATCAGAGGAAGGTTTAGGAGTGCTCAGCCTTTTAAAAATAACTGACATGTGTGTGTGTGTCTTCCATTCACAAATCCAAAGAGTTCCTGGGTGGGTGGCTGGAAGTGCACGATCCTCCAGGAGCACAAAGGGGTGTAGCCAAAACTCATTGCTACACTTAACACCTGGGTCATCCCTGCAGCCCCTGACTGTTTTAGGTATAGAAGCTAGGCTTCCCACACATAGAATAGAGTGGTTTTTTTTAATTAGGGAAAAGCATAGAGTGTCAGACCAAGGAGGCAGGCAACTAAGGATGAAGACAAGAACATAATTCTATTCAAGGGGTAGTTATTAAATTATTCTGTGATCTGGAGCAGGGACTGGTTTGTACTCTCCTTTTTCTGAAGACGTTACAAACTCCTATGCCTGGAGATTATACAGTCTCTGATGAAGAACGCTTATTGACAACTAGGACTTATTTAAAATGGAATGGCAGTGCATACTTGTGTCTCCTATGATCCACGTACTTGCAATGAACTCTGCATCATCAGGCAATGAACATGACACCAGGCTCCACCATCAAGCTCATCAGGCTGCTACTACTTAAAGGAGAGAAGAGTCAAAGTTTGAAACCTTTGAAGATAAAGACTATGGGTGAAGGGGCAGAAGAGTTGGCTCTTGAAGAGGATTTGAGTTCAGTTCCCAGTATACAGGTTGGGCAGCTCACAGCCACCTATATTCCAGTTGCAGTGATCTTAGAACATCCTCTGGCTAATTCTAACACCTTCACTCATATTACCCCCTGCCCCCACATATATATCTGGAAAAAAGTAAATATTCAAGTAGAAAGAATAAGCAAATGTAGGTGAAAATAAGAAACGACTCCATTTACCCCTATTTACCCCTATTTACCTCCATTTAACATGACTACCACAATGCCACACATTTTCTTAGCTCCCAACTTATATATGCTTCAGATCTGGACCACCTAAGATGTTTAATATACATACAGAATAAAACCAAATAGAATTCCACCTTGAGTGGAAAGCTTGATTTTCCACCATTTGTCATCTACCTGGAATGGAGTCTCCATGTGTTAGTTGAAAGCAAAGAGTGGTCTCTAATTTTCTTCCTTAAAAAATAAATGTTATAAAGACACTTCAGTAAGCTAAACTGCTTGCCATCTCCATGTCTCTCCATGGGAATCATATTAGAAGTGACAAAAGTAAATAAGCATGTATACGCTAAGAGTCCTGATGCATGCTGCTAAAATTGCCTCTAGCATGTTCCTTCATGCTTCCTCCTCAGCAGAACTATGAGAGTGCCTCTTCCCTCACATCATTGCCAGAAAAGGTTTTCACTGTTTTCCAGTTCTATTCCATTTGGCCTGTGAAGTACACTTCATGAGTATGCCTTTGTTTGTCTGTATGTTGAGGAGCTTTCCAAAGTACATTGATTCCTTTGTGTTCACTGTTAAGGTTCCCACTCTTAAAGTAAGGGTGCACTGTCCTTCCACACAGTTAACAGCTGTCATAGCTCGTGAAGCCACACTCTGGGATGAGCTAGCGTGGACTGCTTTTCCTGGCAGCTACGTTCTCCTTCAGACTTCCAGGGACGTTTTGATAAACACTGTTGTGTAGATTTTATTCTGTTATTGAAACAAGAGAAAACACACAAAACAAACAAATAACAACAACAAAAGTACCCAAAACTTACTTTAGACCACACCCAGGCCACCCTAAATCATGTCCATGTATTTTCCCACCAGCATTCAGGGTATGGGGGGGGGGGCAAGGGGTCTTTTCTGACTTGCAGAAAAATTCTACCAGAAATTCTCAAACCTTGTTAATCTGTTGGTGTATAGAGTTAAATCAAGTCCTTCCTCAGGGCAGATGAGTGTGGAGGAGCTAGGAGATAGCTGGCAAGTTGGCTGGCTCTGCTCCAGGGCATGTAGAAGAGTGAAACTGTACTCTAAGCATCTGTATCTTGGATAAGAGCCTCCAAAGTATTGTAGCCCCTTAAATAAGAGTCAAGATACTGCAAAGATTTGATGAAATCCTTAATTAGTGCTGAAAGGAGACTTAGTTGGAATGGATGGCTTCTCCAGTCCTCCCCAGTGCCTCATCAGGTTATCATGAGTCCCAGAACTCCATGAAGAGTATCTTGTGTCAACAACTTGTGATCTTTACGGATTCTCAAACAAGCCAAGATGCTGCTAAGATTTGACCCTAAATTTAACAAGATGCCACAAAACACACAAACAAAGACTAGGAACCAAGTAACAACTGTGAGAGATCACAAGAGTTTTGATGAACCGCTACATAATAAAGGCTACAGCCAGGCCAAGTTCAACATCCAAAAGAGACACAGATCCCCAAAGTGACCGTGTGGTTATTTAATTCTAGAAAAGGGAACTATACAAAAGTGTTGAGGAGGATAATGAAAAGAGCAGTTAATTCCAAACTGCCCACTGGAGTCTATTTTAAAATGCTTATTTTAGTACCTTACAAGGAACTCTAAAGTCAATAATAAAAGACCCTGTAAATGCATCAAGGCAGAAAGCCAACCAGACAGTGAGCCCACTTGACTCAGATTTACACTAGAGGAGGGGATAGGGATGGAAGAACATGAAGGATAGTCACCATAGATCTTGACTCTATGAAGGCAAGGAAAGACAGCATAACCATGACTTCACTTCCTTTTATGAAGAACATGTGTGCTCATAGACAAAGAGACTTGATGGACTGAGACTAGAGTATAGCAACCAAAGGTCTTCTGAGGGTGACACAGAACAAAAGCACGTGATTTCAAAGAAAGCTTTCTTAGTAAGGGCAATGAAATCTCCATGCAGGCAAGGATGCACACTGATTTGCACCCAGAGAATAGTGAATGCAGAACTCTCACTATTAGTTGGTTCTTTGACTCTCTTACCTGTGACTACTGTGGCTAAGAAATCCAGGAAAATTTTGGGCTTCCATTGGGAAAACCTCTGGCCTGGCCGTAATACACAAGACAGGCCTCAGCTGGTGCAAAATCAAAGTGAGATGACTCCTATTTGCAATCCTGCCTGTCCAATCACACTGTTGAGAAAACTGTCATCCACCCTGTTGAATGCATGCCCTTGGATTCTCACATGCTAAATTGTACGTATTTATATTTTTCTAGATTCTTAAGATATTTCTGTAATGTTTTCTCTGTTTCGTTTGCAGATGGGATCTGAGATGTACAGGAATTGCACAGTTAACAGTGTTTATAAGTTATCAAAAAGCCAGGATTCCAACCCAAAGACTGGCATAGCAATCTTAAATGTGAAACTGAAATGGAGAATAATCCTCCTTAGGCCAAAAGGGAAAGAAGTAATCTATATAAATTCACTGGCTAGAATAGGAGTTGGGTAGCAAAGCAGCTGAAATTTTGTGTTTTGAATGGGAAAAGTCCCTCACAGGTTCTTGAGTTTGAACCCTTGGTCACCAGCTGCCAGTGTTGTTTGGGAAGGTTGTAGCTTTAGAAGGTAGAGTCTTTCAGGAGGAAGTGCAATGTGACCAGCCAGTTTGCTGGTCCTGCTACTATGTCTTTGCTGTCAATGATGGGTCGTAGCCCTCTGGAACTGTAATTATTTCTGGAACATAAATAGTTTCTCCCTCGAGTTGCTTTCTCAGGATTTTATCACAGCGGCAAGAAAGTAACTAAGTTTCAAGCACAGATTACTTAAAAAGTACTTTAATGTCTGTTCTAAGTACGAAGGAGCTTCATCAGCTCCATTTGTTGCCATGTGCATTTTTATCAAACAGATATTTATTTTTAATTCAAAAAGGAAAACATGCGCAAAACAAAAGAAAATCCCTTCAACTCAAAAGCGTTACAGTGCACAGTAGGCAACTTTCCTGCCTGAAACGCTCTCGTTGCATTCCAAAGGTCATGAGTATTCATGATTTTGTTAGTGATTATTTGCTTTCAGAATTTTAAATGTCAGCACACTGCTGTCTAACACTACTCCTAAGAAGACATGGACACAGGTGGAGAACCGACAACAGACCAACCAACAGTGGTTTGCTAAAACCACTGACGTCCAACTTGGTAAAACCAATGATTTTATTTGGGTTATTTACCAGAGTATAAATGAGGGGTGACATACAGGAACATGTATAATCCCCAAACAGCTACATCACCAATAGCTTGACCCAGATGGGTAATGACTCGTGAAACCTGGAACCCTAAATGTCTCTGCACTACTTATAGGCACAGCTCAATGGTTAAAGAGTCTCTTCTCCTTAGCAAACCTTACTGCTTACATAGCCTTAGTAAGGCAGAAACATTGTGAAACTGGTCAGTTTCAGGAGTTCTCCCAGACTTCTGAGTTTATTTTGTGTCTTTATGAGTTTCCTTCCTGGATGAAACATTTTAAATAACAGGAAATTGTTGTAAAACACACATATGCAAAATTCTGGTGTTTTTTTTAATCAAAAACGAGAGTATAATGTTTTGATCTTGAGAAAATGTAAAAATTACTTTTATTTTCCTGATGTAATTGTTGTTTCTGGGGCTTACTGCCTCAGTCTGCTAACCCAGACCTAGCCCTGGAAGCTTCTAGCTTCCTATAATCTAATCTAGGACTAGAATGTTTTCAGCCTCTGAGACTTACTGTTAAATAAGCTCACCATTTCTAGTTCTTTCTGAGATCTGACCAGGTGGTTCAACTCAGCTGTTCTGGCTCAAACTCCTCTCCAAGCTAACTGATTCAAATGGGCTTCTCTGGACTTCTCCTGAATCCGCTCTTCTTGACCTCAAACAATCTCTGTCAATCTGTTCTAATCGTCTGGCTTCTTCTGACTCTCTTGCTCATTCTGTTTTTACCTGTGTCTAGATTGTTCTCTCTCTCTTCAACCTGTCTCTGGACAACTGTCCTAGTGAAACTGCTTTCTTTCTTCTCTCTCCGCACTGCCACTTAAGTAGCTTCCCTTTCCTCTCTCTTCTTGTGAGAGTTGGGCAGATCCTATTATGTCAAATCTTTTTCTGATTCATCACTTTGTCTGCTACTCAGTTAGACATCACTTTCAAATATGGGTGCTTGCTTCTACAAACTAACTTTACTTTCATTGTTTGGGACTAAACATGAGTACTAAGGGCAAGTCTGTATTCCAGCCAGAGGGATTAAAGGTGTGTGTGTTAAGGCTGAGCCACACCACAACCTTAAACAGCTCTTTCAGTAAGTAATACAATCTCAAATTTCACAGTGTAATCAAATATCCTGCAATAAATGTGTGCACACACATGTGCATACACACACACACACACACATACACACACGAGAACTTTACATATTAACACATATTTCATATTCTGTGTAATATCTCCTAATGTCTCACTTTGTGGATGCAACCTCACTGATCCTGTTTACCCTTAAACACACTTAGGTGGCTTCTAGTGATTAACTATTGAAGTACTTTATCTGTGTGTATATCTATAACCACAATCGTGTTAGGTATTCACTGAGGCCAGAAGAGGGCATTAGATTCCTTGGAACTGGAGTGACATCTAGTTGGGATGTACATGTAACAACATGAAGGGGTTGTAGCAAATGCCCTTTTATCTCAGAATACATATGAGAAAATATACATAGTACAAGTTCCTAAAGGTGTGATTAGCAGGCCCCAGAGATGTGCATTTAATTAACTACTGCTGTTTTAATTTCAATTAAGAAATATACTTACATGGTTCAAATATTAAACTACTGTAATAAAATAAATATTGGAAGGTTCAAATTCCCAATTTGTTTAATGACTTTCTTTGTATCTTCTGAATCCTTCCAGATTCTTCTTTATGCAGACGCAAGGCCACGTGTACATATTCTGAACCTCCTTCGTGCACAAAAGTGTCCCATAAGTACAGTGTCCAGTTACTTCTCATGAGCTGTCGATAAAAGGAAATCTGTTTAATGACTGCTCAATGGGTGGCCTTGGAAGATTTAAATTGTCCCTTGAAGCAAAGCTCAAGAAGTGGTCTATGCAGAAGTGATGTAGGTGGCCGTGGGCAGCCATCTACATCCATTCTTAGCGGAACTGTTGAGAGCACACATGTCCCCTGATGGAAGCTACATAAATGATGTCCTGTGGTTCACCTTGGGATGGCACTCTGGATGTTGAGTCAGAGCTGGAGTTAATGTCAGGACTATAGGTAGTGGTCATGGTGGTGATAGTGGTAGTGATTGTGGTGGTGGTGATGGTGGTGGTGGTGGTGGTGGTGGGGTGATGGTGGTGGTGGTGGTGGTGGTCGTGGTGCTGCTGCTGCTGTTGCTGCTGCTGCTGCTGCTGCTGCTGCTGCTGCTGCTGCTGCTGCTGCTGCTGCTGCTAGTGGATGGACCACTCCTAGTGCTGACGTAGTAGAACCCCAGCCCTTAACACAACTGACACCATAATAGAAGTACCATTCTCGCCTTGGAATCCTGCATATAGCCAGAAATACTTGCCAAAACAAGAATACAAATTTCTGTGAAAGTCTTTAAATGTACTAACCTTGCTTTTTGCCTTCTGTAGTTCTACTTCTGGCTAACCGTTATTGCTAACTGAAGTATATCAACCCAGGATGTGGTTTTGGGGCTTAAAAGCTCATTCTGAGAAGGCTCAAGACTGTACTTGGGTGCCCAACACCCAATGTGCTTGCTGACCAGCTAATAACAACTTTCTATTGGCCTAATCCCATGTCCAAGTAGTCTTCTCTGGTGGATATCTTGCAACAGTGGCTTATGGGTGTTTAAAGGCTTCATTCACTTGGCATTGAAAAATATCAGATGTTCCTTTAGCCAATTATTTGTACATACATTCTCTCTTTTTGAATGGGTGGGTTTATTTTATTTAATTTTTTTCATCTTTTTAAAAATTATTTTTTAATTGGATATGTTATTTGTTTATGAGTCAAATGTTATCCCCTTTCCCAGTTTTCCCTCTGAAAACCACCTATCCCATCCCTCCTTACCCTGCTTCTATGAGGGTGCTCCCCCACCCATCCACCCACTCCTATCTCACTGCCTTAGCATTCCTCTACACAAAGACATCAAGCCTTCACAGGACCAAGGGCCTCCCCTCCCATTGATGCCAGATAAGACCCCTTCAGCTCCTTCAGTCCTTCCTCTAACTCCTCCATTGGGGTCCCTATACTCAGTCCAATGGTTGGCTGTGAGAATCTGCATCTGTATTGGTCAAGATCTGGCAGAGCCTCTCAGGAGACAGCTGTATCAGGCTCCTGTCAGCTAGTACTGCTTGGCATCCACAATAGGGTTTGGTGTCTGCATGTGGGATGGATCTCCAGGTGAGGCAATCTCTGGATGGCCTTTCTTTCAGTCTCTGCTCCACTCTTTGTCCCTCTATTTCCTTTAGACAGGAGCAATTCTGGGTTAAAATTTTGGAGATGAGTGGGTGGCCGCATCCCTCAACTAGAGGTGCGGGGCATGCCTAACCTCTAAATATGGTCTCTACAAGTTCTCCCTCCCCTTTATGGTATATTTCATCTAATGTCATTACCATGGGGTCCTGGATGGCTTGCTTTCCTGGCATCTGGAACTTTCTGGTTGCTACCCCAGTTCCTCATCCCCCATTGCTACACACCTCTGTTCAATTTCCTGACCCTCTCTACATCTCCTCCATCTCCTGCCATGCTTGATTCTGCCCCTCTTTTTCTCTTCCCCCTTCTCCCTTTTTCCCAAGTCACTCCCACTCTCTACTTCCCTTTATTATATTGTTCCTCCTTCTAAGTAGGACTGAAGCATCCACTCTTTGGTCTTCCCTCCTCTTGAGCTTCATGTGGTCTGTGAGTTGTATCATGGGTATTCCACACTCCTTGCCTAATATTCACTTATCAGTGAGTACATACCATGTGTGTTGCTTTGTGACTGAATTTTCTCACTCAGGATGATATTTTATAGATCCATCAATTTGCCAGTATATTTTGTGAAGTCATTGTTTTTAGTAGCTGAGTAGTACTCCATTATGTAAGTGTACCACATTTTCTGAATCCATTCCTATGTTGAAGGATATCTAGGTTGTTTCAAGCTTTATGAACAGAGTGGAGCATGTGTCCTTATTACATAGTGGAGCATCTTCTGGATATATGCCCAGGAGAGGTATTGCTAGGTCCTCAGGTAATACTATGTCCAATTTTCTGAAGAACTGCCAGACTGATTTCCAGAGTGGCTGTACCATCTTGCAATCCCACCAACAATGGAGGAACATTCCTCTTTCTCCGCATACTCACCAGCATCTGCTGTCACCTGAGTTTTTGTCTTAGCCGTTCTGATTGGTATGAGTGGGATCTCAGGGTCATTTTGGTTTGCATTTCCCTGATGACTAAGGATGTTGAACATTTCTTTAGGTGCTACTCGAACATTCAAGTTTCCTCAGTTGAGAATTCTCTGTTTAGCTCTGTTCCCTACTTTTTGATAGGATTATTTGGTTCTATGGAGTCTAACTTCATGAGTTCCTTGTATATATTGGATATTAGACCTATATTTGATGTAGGTTTAGTAACGACACTGTATGTAGCAAAATTCTGGGTCCTGTTTACATATCCAATCTGTTAGTCTATGTCTTTTCATTGGGTAATTGAGTCCATTGATGTTAAGAGATATTAAGCAATAGTGATTGTTGCTTCCTGTTATTTTTCTTATTAGAGGTGGAATTATGTTTATATGGCTATCTTCTTTTGGGTTTGTTGAAAGGTTACGTTCTTGCTTTTTCTAGGGTGTGGTTTCCCTCCTTGTGTTGGAGTTTTCCATCTATTATCCTTTGTAGGGGTGGATTTGTGGAGAGATATTGTGTAAATTTGGTTTCATGATGGAATATCTTGGTTTCTCCATCTATGGTAATTGAGAGATTTGCTGGGTATAGTAGCCTGGGCTGGCATTGGTGTTCTCTTAAGGTCTGTATGACATCTGCCAAGGATCTTCTAGCTTGGTGAGAAGTCTGGTGTAATTCTGATAGGTCTACCTTTATATGTTACTTGGCCTTTTTCCCTTACTGCTTTTAATATTCTTCCTTTGTTTTGTGCATTTGGTTTTTGATTATTACATGAAGTGAGGAATTTCTTTTCTGGCCCAATCTATTTTGAGTTCTGTAAGCTCCTTGTATGTTCATGGGTATCTCTTTCTATAGGTTAGGGACGTTTTCTTCTACAATTTTGTTGAAGATATTTACTGGCCCTTGAAATTGGGAATCTTCACTCTCTTCTATGCCTATTATCCTAGGTTTGGTCTTCTCATTGTGTCCTGGATAATTTGGATGTTTGGGATTAGGAGATTTTTGCATTTTCTTTGACTGTTGTGTCAATATTTTCTATGGTATCTTCTGCACCTGAGATTCTCTCTTATACCTCTTGTATTCTGTTGGTGATGCTTGTGTCTATGACTTCTGATCTCTTTCCTAGGTTTTCTATCTCCAGGGTTGTCTCCCTTTGTAATTTCTTTATTGTTTCTATTTCCATTTTTAGATCCTGGATTGTTTTGTTGAATTCCTTCGCCTGTTTAGTTGTGCTTTCCTGGACTTCTTTAAGGGATTTTTTGTGTTTCATCTTTAAAGATTTCTACCTGTTTACCTGAGTTCTTCTGTATTTCTTTAAGGGAGTTATTTATGTCCTTCTTAAAGTCATCTGTCATCATCATGAGATGTGATCTTAAATCAGAGTCTTGCTTTTCCATTGTGTTGGGGTATTCAGAGCTCTCTGTGGTAGGAGAACTGGGTTCTGATGATGTCAAGTAGTCTTGGTTTCTGTTGCTTATGATCTTGTACTTGTCTCTCAACATTTGGTTATCGATGGTGTTAGCTGGTGTTGTTGTCTCTAACTGTGCCTTATCCCTCAAAGAAATAGGACCAAATGACCATGAACTGAACCTTTGAAAAAAAAAAAAAAGGAGCCAAAAGAACCTTATTCTAGTTTTATTCTGTTGCTGAGACAAACACCATGATCAAAAGGCATTTGGGGAGGAATGGGTTAATTTTAGTTTATAGATTACAGTCCATCATTGAGGGAAGTTGGGAAAGGAAGTCAAGTAGGAGCTTGAAGCAGAAACTACTGGGAATGCTGCTTGCTGGCTCATTTACAGACCAGCACTTAACTATTTTCTTATATAGGGAGTGACGCCACCCAGTGATCGGAGCCCTCTGTGCTGGCTAGTTTTCTGTTAACTTGCCACAAGCTATAGGCAAGCCTATAGGGCATTTTTAAAATTAGTGATGAACATTGGAGGTCCAGCTTACTGTGGATGGGACCACTGCTCTTGATGATCCTCAATGCTGAAAGAAAGCCCACTGGACTCCATGGGGACTAAACCAGTAAGCAATATTCCTTCATGGCCTCTACATTAGCTCCTAGCTTGATTTCTTTAACTGATGAATACTGATATGAAGTGTAAGCAAAATTAACTCTTTCCTTCCCGAGTTCCTTTTGGTTTTTTTTTTTATCACAACAATAGTAACCATAACTAAGACTCTCTCCTACATCAATTAATAATCAAGACAGTTACCACAGACACGCCCACAGGCCAGTCTGATCCAGACAATTCCTCAGCTGATGCTCACGTCTCAGATGACCCTTGGCTCTATCAAGTTAACAACTAAACTTACCTAAGACAGTTATTTCTTTTTCCTAATTAAATTGCTTACACGAAGGATTTTGTTGCAGTAACACAAGCTAACACAACCTTCTCTAGAGAACCTCATAGGCTTCATCTTAGGTTAATGTATAAAGTATGTTCTTTTTCACACATGAAACCCTTTCTATCAAAGTGTTTCCTTGAACTTGGTTCTTTGGGACATATTCTGCTCTAATATGAGCTTCTCAGTCAACAGAACAGAATTTACCTCCTTGTATCACAGAGACAAGCCTGCAGTCAGGCTGCCTAACACTGGCTCAGACTTTCTCCATCCACCCTCTGGCTCCATCTTTATCTTCTCCACCACTTTCTGCCCACACCACTAATTTAGCACTTTGCATGGTGGGTCATGTATGCACTTATGTCTAGAACTAAATTATAACTTGCTAAAAGGAAGGAGCTATTTTAACTTTGCTCTGGTCTTTCCCTCACTGTGCATAGAGCCAGTCATGTGGTTGAATGAAGAAGAAATAGAAAATTGATGAATGTGGAAAATAAAGGTGATCACATTGCTTTGAGAAGTAATCATATCTTTCCAGTGACTCGAATGGACACCCCATTATTTTTTGAACCACGAAAATGTGCAAGGCTTTCCATGACATCATTACAATACTTTCTTCTCATTAATTATGGAAACATTGTAATTTCAAGGGCAAATGTGTATCCTAATTAATTAAAGACAGCAAAGACCTGCACTCAAAGCAACACTCAGTGGTCCAGAAAAGTCTCCTACTGGGAACTCACCTCAAAATTGTGAAAAGTCTCAGAGTGGAAAGAGAAGAGAGACGAGAAAGGCTTGAAGCTG
Organism: Montemys delectorum; assembly: GCA_019843815.1. Lineage (NCBI taxonomy): Eukaryota > Metazoa > Chordata > Mammalia > Rodentia > Muridae > Montemys > Montemys delectorum. Next base: position 11,706 of record JADRCD010227952.1, read on the forward strand.
TAGAGTTAAGAAAGAAGAGCTAAGGAAGATCTGCCAAGGACCAACCTTGTAAGTGCTTTGAGGTTTTCCAGGGTGGCAGCCACCACTGTTGGGAAGCCTCCATCTCAAACCCAACAAGCAGGGCACACAAGTGGTATCAATTAACCTGAGATTGGTAATGGCATGTTTGTTTTGGATTGAAGGAATGCCATTGTGGCTTCCCTGCTGTGGTTGGGTTGCTGTGGATGGAGCATGAGGAGATCTATGTCCTGGACGTAGCCATGTTGCCATGTCATGGCCTTTGGGAGTCATCCAAGATGGTTTGGGGTAATTTGAAGTCTCTGGACAAAAAGTATTTTCTCTAAGAAGCTCAGAGAGGAAGCAAGAGCATCCCATGATCCTGTGAACCAGAGGCAACCTTCACTTGAGGGTGGCCAGGAAGTACTTTCTGTGGGCTCACATCCCTTTGATGTGCAGGAAATAATTTATGCTATCATTGATCTGCCATATCCACAAGTTTAATTGTATTTATTTATTAAATTAATTGTATATGCATGATGCATACCCATATCTAGAGATCAGAGAACAAGCTGGGGTGAAGGTCTTCACCTTCCACCTTGTTTGATACAAGGTTTCTTGGACAATGATGCAAAGCTAGTGGGCCTGCAATCTTCTCATCTGTCTTAAGAATACTAGGACTATAGGAGCATGCTTACAGTATCAGTCTCTTATATGGGTTCTGGGCATCTGAACCAGGTCCTCATGCTTGCGCAGCACATGTTTTACCCACTAAAACACTCCCAGCCATGTTTATTTACTTTTTTACAGAGAGTTTTTTTTTTCTTATATGCCCCTGAATCTAGAATACAGTTCAAATCTACAGGTCCAGCATTTCTATTGTGTCCTGCCCCTGTGGTAGCTCACCTTACTTTGTTGGCCAAGTCAGTTTTCTACGCCAGGCATGGTGGTTTGGAATAGCAGAGCCCTCACTGGGCTTGTTAGAAAGGACATCAACATTCTCTGCATCAGAAAATAGCTCTTTCCAGAGAAATTTTTGCAATTAAGTACAGATGAATCCAAAACCCATGGATCAAATTTCACTGAAATTATATACAGTTATACAAATTAAGGAGGAAAAGGAAATAGTTTTTTGTGGTAATGTCATACATCTAAACAACACACACATAAGCATGTGCATACTCATGTGGATGTACATGTGTATTTGTATGTGTACATGTATATTAAAGTGTTCACATGTGTATGTATGCACACATGTAGATGTGTAAATGTATACATGTGTGCATATGTATGTGTAAGTCCACAAGTGTATATTCACATGTGTTTGTGTGTATAAAAGTGTCTATGTGTGTTCATTTGCAGGTCTGCACATGTACACACATATATGTGCATATGTACATGCACATATATATGTGTGCATGAGTATATGTATGTGCACATGTGTATATATGTATATATACATGTGTACATATGTGCTCACACAAATAAACATACCTTCAAACATATGTGACTACACATATACATGCAAATGTTTGCACACACATATACACATAAATTTGTACACACAGAGATACACACATATGTATATGTCTGCACACACACATAGACATACACATAAATATGTGCACACATATACATACACATGCACATGTGTGCATGAACATAAACATGAACATTTACACATGTGTGTTCACATACACATGTGCACATACACATATACATGTGTTTGTTTACATACACACTTAAGCATACACATGTACATACCTGCACATATACTTGTGGACACATCTACAAATACACATGGCAACATGGGCACACATTCATACACACATATGCATATAAACATGCATGCTCACTGGTGTGCACACACATATATATGTGCTTTTGTATGCCTATACATACACATGTGCATTTGTATACATATGCACCTGTGTGCACAAACACATGCGCATGTCACATGGGCAGACAGATATGAGTCAAACAGAGCTGTTGATCTTCTATGTGTGGAATCCAGCTGAGCTCACCTCTGCCTAGTGAGCGGGTCTGTGCCTTCCTTTCTAGTTACCGGAGGGCAAGGGCACACTGTGGTGGGAAGGCTCCCTTCAGCCATAATGCCCTGTGATCGTTGCAAAGGGAGCAGGGCAGCCAGAAGGAAAGCCCACGGCTGTCGGTTAAGCTCTTCCATTAGTTGCCTTTACCTTTACGAATGCTGTTAAGATTTGGGCTTTAACATACATAACTTTAAATCAGTAATATCCTTCATGGTCCTTTGATTTGTTGGCTCCATATGTAACCTCTTGGCCCACTAAATTGGCTCCGACTCAAATCCTGTTGCTTTTTTACTTTCAGCTTCTATTTTAGTTGAAAAAGAGGGTGCATGGCACCGAGAAAAGAGCAAGGGGAAGTAAAGGGGAAGAAAGGTAAGGGAGGGATGAAAACAGAAGACTTCTGCTGAGCTTCTTAAATGCAGGATGCATTGTCTGTGCTGACTTTGGAGCAGAAACGAAAAAAGAAAAAGCAAGAAAAGAAAGAAACCAAGAGTCTGGATTTCTCCTTGCATCCGTCCCTGCCCCCCACAACCATTTTCCTCTTGTAAAATTAAAGCTGAAGCTAGCAGCTCAAGTCATGCTCTTGAATGTCACCCCGTCTGCTGCTATTATTCTGATTTTTCTGGGCAACGCCTATTGGTTCTCTGCTGTAGCTCAATTAAGCAAGCCCTGCTCCTCTTGGATCTGGCCTGACAGCTGCATTGAATTTGCGCTCCCAGGGTGATTTATTGGGTCTGCCGATGTTCAGCCACATGATTTAGTAGGGAAAAAAAAGAGAGAGAAACGTGGAATGCACAAAAAGTAATATATGCATTATTATTATTAATAATAATAAAGATAAATGTCAGCCCCAAGTGACTCTGGTGGCCCTTGCCACTCCATTTAACATTTTAGTGGTGGCATGTGGCCCATGCATGGCACTTGATTCTGTCTGGTGCCTTCAAAAAGGCTAAGAAAAGGTTATTTGTCAAATGCTGGGTTGGAGTTGGGGGAGGTATTTTCCAAGCTCTAGGTCAGAGCAGCCCAGCTGCATTCCTGTCCCTGTCATTGAAGGGGCTGAACTTTGTCACATTATTAAGCTGTCAGCAAGGCCAGGGCGTTGTTTAGATTTCTGGTGGGAACTCCTCACACATGCTCTGGGGCTCCATAGGGATTTTATCAACACCATTGTAAAACATGCACAAATGAGCTGTGCTGGAGTTGCCCTGAGAAGACCGGGCTCCCTATGCCTCATCAGGAAAGAATGGAAATACCAGAGCTAGACTCTTGTACCACCCATGGGTGGGCATCCTCCCTGTTGTCCTGCAGACATAACCACACAGCAGGCCCCCTGCTCTACCTGGCACTTACCCCTGGGTGTTAATGACAACATAGACCCCTTTGGCCTCGACCAGGTTAGGTTGCCCTTACAGTAGCTCTTCCTCAACCCATCAAGGTCAAATGGTCTCATCTTGTTAGACATGGAAGCTGGGAAATCTGAAGTTGTCAAAAGTGGTGATGTGCCCTATTTCCACAAGGAAGGCCTATGTTCAAAGAGCATCAAGCTTCCCTGGCATATAGCTCCAGCAGGGACTCCAGGGAAAGGCTGCAGCGTAGGATGCTTCCCCCAGGCCTTCAAACCACCCGACTCACACTCAGGCCAAATTGTGTCTACATGGAACAAGTATTGGAAGTGAGGTGTCAGGAGAGGAGCAAGGCTAAAGTAGTGATGGCGACACCTGCAATGCACTGTATATTGCATTTCTCATTGCTGTGATGAAATATTTGACAAAAGTCACCCTCAGAAAGGAACATCGCTTTTGGCTCACATTTGGAAAGTGCAATTAGTCAATGTTGGCTTAAGGACAATTCTGATAGGCTCCACCCAACAGCCACTTAGCAATAGCTTTCATCATCACCACCCACCTGCCCTGGAAGCCGGGTGTAAAAGAGGACAGCTTGCTACCCCAGCTCTTCTCTTCTCTTCTCTTCTCTTCTCTTCTCTTCTCTTCTCTTCTCTTCTCTTCTCTTCTCTTCTCTTCTCT
>JADRCD010227954.1:11522-28167 GCA_019843815.1 Montemys delectorum
TTGTATCTTGGGTATTCCGACCTTTTGGGCTAATACCCACTTATCAGTGAGTACATACCATGTGTGTTCTTTTGTGACTGCCTTACCTCACTCAGGATGATATTTTCTAATTCCACTTATTTGGTATCATTCTCCATCAAACCCAAATGTAGTCTTGGAGATCCTGTTATTTCATAGTTGGTTTTAGAAAAATGTCAAATTTAGGGAGATCTTTTAGACAGTGTACTACAGAACACTGATAAGATTTCAGACAGATTCTCTCCTGTCATTTGATAGCTCAACTGCTAAGCACATTCCAAATAAGTACTCTGACCCATGAAACTCTGTAAGTGGTGGGCAGGTGTAGGAACCTGTCTGTAACCTGAGACCTTGGAAAGCAGAGACTACATTCTGTGGGCACAGTGGCCAGCCAGACTAGCTAAACTTGTAAGGTCAGCAAGAGTACCAAAGTAGGCAAACAAAGTAGAGAGAGATAGAGGAAGGCAACTGACATCATCTCTGGCTTCCCTGTGTTCATATATACAAATACACATAAATGATAACACAGGTGAATCTACTCTCATGGAAACAGGCCTTTCACAACCACACCTACCAAAAGGAAAGCAAGTGTTTCCATAAAATTTTCTAACTGCTGGAAGCTTATCATTTCAGCTGACATCCTAGTACTTCTTACATCATTCAAGCTTTTAAAATTTAATATATGTATACTCATCTAATAAAGACAACATATCATTTGCAATATCTATTATTCATATATTTTATAAAGTCAAAAATTATACTCTAAAACATGAACAAAATAAACTCTAAGTATTCTTTGTAGTATAATTAATATCTCCTTCAATTATACTCACACAAAACCAGTTCTATAGGTGTGTGTAAAAGTATGTTCATGTGTGTGTATGAATGTGTGTTCTATCTTTCAAAACTCTGTTGAATTTCAACATGGTTCTGTGCATGACTGTTGTCTTAGTCAGGGTTTTTATTTTTGCACAAACATCATGACCAAGAAGCAAGTTGGGGAGGAAAGGGTTTATTTGGCTTATTTTCACATTGCTGCTTATTACAAGGAAGTCAGGACTGGAACTCAAGCAGGTCAGGAAGCAGGAGCTGATGTAGAGGCCATGGAGAGATGTTCTTTGCTGGCTTGCTTCTCCTGGGTTGTTTAGTCTGCTCTCTTATAGAACCCAAGACTTCCAGCCCAGGGATGGCACCACCCACAAGGGGCTCTACTCCCTTGATCACTAATTGAGAAAATGCCCCACAGCTGGATCTCATGGAGGTACTTCCCCAACTGAAGCTCTGTTCTCTGTGATAACTGCAGCCTGTGTCAAGTTGACACACAAAACCAGCCAGTACAATTGACCCCTTGTCAACTTGACACACAAACACATCACTATTATGCCTCAACCCTTACTTTTTTATTTATCCCCAAGATCTAAAGTCCCACTGTCTTTACATATTAAAAGTTCAATCAATTTAAAATGTCCAATATTTTTAAAAATTTAAAGTCTCTTAACTGTGAGCTCCACTAAAATACATTCTTCTTTCAAGAGGGAAAAATATCAGGGCACAGTCACAATCAAAAGCAAAACCAATGTCTGGGATCTAACTCATGATCTTTTGGGTTCCTCTAAGGGCTTTGGTTACTTCTCTAGCTCTGCCCTTTGTAGCACACATCTTGTCTTCTGGGCTCCAGACGCCTGTATTCCACTGCTGCTGCTGTCCTTGGTGATCATTGCATAGTACTGGCATTCTCAAAACAATGCTGTAACTAGGCTTTACCAATAGCCTCTCATAGACTGTCTTTATGGTGCCAAGCCTCAACTCTTTTGCATGACACCTTTAGTCCTGGGCCATCAATTGCAAACTGAGGCTGCACCTTTACCAATGGCCTTTTATGGCCTCTCACTGTGCCGAACCTCAGCTGCTCTTCATGACCCCTTCATGCTGTCAAAACCAGTACCACCTGGGTGACTCTTGCACATTACCAAGTCCTGCTGCAGGACAAGGTACAACCTTGGCTATCTTTGGAACACAACCTCTTAGTGCTCTCAGAAAACACTTTCCAGAAGATGTCACCTCAGTGATGCAAAGTTTTCACTTTAGTAGTTCTGGTATCTTGTTAATCACAGCTGATACTTCAGCCCCAGCTAACGAGAACCACAGAATTTTCACAATCAAAACAACATAGCCCTGATAAGAGTCTTTAATTTTCCCTCTGAAATTTTACAAGCCAGGTCTTCATCTTCTGCACTGTTCTCAACATGATCTTCTAAGCTCCTACAGAATATCCCACAGAGTTCTTAACAATCAGTGGCTTTCCTAGCTCAAAGTTCCAAAGTCCTTCCACAATCCTCCCCAAAACATGGTCAGGTTGTCACAGGAATACCCCACTATGCTGGTACCAATTTGTCTTAGTCAGGGTTTCTATTCCTGCACAAACATCATGACCAAGAAACAAGTTAGGGAGGAAAGGGTTTATTTGGCTTACTTCCACATTGCTGTTTATTACAAGGAAGTCAGGACTGGAACTCAAGCAGGTCAGGAAGCAGGAGCTGATGTAGAGGCCATGGAGAGATGTTCTTTGCTGGCTTGCTTCTCCTGGGTTGTTTAGCCTGCTCTCTTATAGAACCCAAGACTTCCAGCCCAGGGATGGCACCACCCATAAGGGGCTCTACTCCCTTGATCACTAATTGAGAAAATGCCCCACAGCTGGATATCATGGAGGCACTTCCCCAACTGAAGCTCTGTTCTCTGTGATAACTGCAGCCTGTGTCAAGTTGACACACAAAACCAACCAGTACAACTGTATTTTTAATAAATTAAATGTGCCCGTATTCTTGTAAACTATTTACAGTCCAAACTTTTTCTAGTAATATTAATACAAAAACATCTTTTAAGTTTATGACTAATATTTCTGATTAACTAAAATATATAGTTTATTGTTTAAAAATTGTAGAAAATGTGAATACATTGAAGTTCAAAACAATATTATGAGACAAATGATACATATACTATGTAAACTTTCTACTACCATGAGTAAAATGACTGAAGTTTATTCATATTTTTCAAGAGTATTCAATATAATTCTTCATAAAACCTCATTGTTGGCTAGGTAGTCTCCACTTATAGTTTGACCATATTTGAATGCATCTTGAAAAGAAATCTGGAAAGCACAAAATTTTTACTATTGCATATCTTAGCCACTCAAGTTATTAAATTATCACATTATAAAATTTAGGAATAATTTATCTATATCTTTTAAATTATTGAAATAAAACTTTCTTTTGCTGGTTCAATAACACTTTTCTAATTAGATTTTACTTGTGTAATTCCTAGACCCTATTAACTCATGAAGGTACCGGAATGCTTGAGTTCATTCTAAGAATATTACTACCTGTTATATATATTATTGAATTAAAATAGATATGTTGCATTGCTAAAGACTCACCTACCAAATTTCATAAAAGTGTTTGATTTACAAAGTTATTTCTTAATATTTGCTGCATTGAATCCTTATGTATGTTCTCTGGTTTGTATGTGTGATATAATCTATGCAGAGGTAGCAATAGCATTCTAGAAAACTTGAAATTACTTGAATGTGTAATAAAATCTAAATGGTAAGCTAAGTGCTAGTTCATTGACAGTAAATCATCCTGGCATTTCTAGAACAATGTTAATTGCATTCTATTTTAATATCTGACTGAGTCACCACATACTTATGTTAATTAGTATTATTTTGTGCATATGTAAATATAAAGTTAGATATTTACTTCTTTTTCAAAAATTATTCAAAATCTAGAAATCATTTTATTATTTATGTTCCTTAAGTAGCCTTTATATTCATTTCCCATAGCCTTAATATTTTATGCTTCATGCTGATTTGTAGCACAACCATTTGTTTTTCAGATTTGACCTAAGTAAAATGTAAGTAATGTAATATATTATGCATGAAAATCCAATGAGTCAGGCATACCTCAGAACTGTCAATATGAGGACCATTAGTGCTGGCTGAGTAGAATTGCTATAGAAGCGGAGGTATGTTAGCTCAAGACATATTCTCCCTGAACACTAGTTCTGGTGTTCTTTTCCCACTTCTGTGAGCAATTAGCCATTGTTCTGCCCATGACATTAAAGATGCTCCCAAGAGCACGAGATGCTAAAGGCTAAACAGAGGTAATATAAATTGTTTACCATTGTAAGCATTGAGGATGGACATGGCAGTGGCTGTCACTCAAATCCCCCAGAACAACATTAACCACATTAACAACATTAACTCTGACACTTTTCATGACACAAGTCAATTCTGTGGACATTGGTGTTACTTTCAGCACATTTGGTGTTGGCAACATTAAAGCTGTCTTCAGCATTAGCTACAACATCACTTCCTGTATTTGAGATTCCATGTATTTAAAGGAATGCTAACCAGATACATTATTATTTTATTTAACTATTGAGCTTGTCTACTCTCACACTTGCCTCTTTCTTTCAAGAGTTGTTATTCTTGCCAATGTCTATTTTTTATGTATTTCCCAATCCATCACAAGATTATTTGAAATGACCTGATAGTAAATAGAATAATGAGTTTGTGTATTTATTTCCGTAAAGAGAGAAGTTAGAAAGTTTCTCAAATGCCCTAATGTGGCTATAATGATTTCCTATCTCTTCAATCTGGGCCATAAGAAAAGATTGCTGAAAGTAACTTCTGGAATTATTCTTGAATTTTTACCTTATCGATAAATAAGCTGATAATGATAATAATTAAAAGGATGTTTTGAAAAATGTCTGGGATTATGCAATTGTGAGCGTTTTAAATTCTCCTTAGTACTAGAGAGTGGAAGTATAGATTAGTGATAGACTACATGTTTAGCAGGCACAAGGCTCTATTTCAGCTAAATATCCAATAAAAAACAAATGAACGAACAGAAAAATATACTGTGTACCTATGTGATTACAGACAAATTCACAATCAGGCAGAATAGAATTTAAATACTCCTGCTGCTTAAAATGAAAAAAAAAGATTATTTAAAGTTATTTCTTAGAAAATACTTGTTTTTCAGAAGTTAAAATACTGGACAAGTTAGAGGTCAAAGGTTTTGTAGCTCAGTTTGTGTCTCCATCCCTTCATTGGAATTCTTATCTGTTTATCGGAGGTAGCTACATCAGGTTCTATACCCTCTGTTGCTTGAGTTTTAGCTAGTGTCACCTTCACAGATTCCTGGGAGTTTTCATTGTCCTAGTTTTCTAGTTAGTCCCATTGACATCCCTTCCAATCTCTTTGACCCACAATTAGTCCTGCCTATAAGATGTGCAGGGATATAGATGGAGAAGAAATTGAGAGACTGGCCAGTTCATGAGACACATGTCATAAGAGAAACCTATCTACCTCAGATACTACTAATGATATTTTGCTATACTTGAAAACAGAAGCCTAGCCTTACTGTCATCTGAGAAAGGCTTTAGCTACTGATGGAAACTGATGCAGAGACCCACAGCCAAACATTAGGCAGAGCTCAGGGAATCCTATGAAAGAGGATGAGGAGGAAGGATTGAAGGAGACATGGAGGTAGAAAACATCACAAGAAAGTCTATTGAATCAACTAAGCTGGGCACATAGGGCCTTAAAGACACTTAATGACCAACAAGAGAACATGCATGGGATTAACCTAGGTCTTCTATACTTATATAAGAGTTGTGCAGTTTGGTCTTCATGTGGGCCCCCTAAAGCAGGAGCAGGTGCTGTCTCTGACATTGGTGCCTGCCTTTGTATTTCAATCCCCTAACTAGGCTGTGTTGTCTAACCTCAAGAGAGAAGATGAGCCTAGACCTACTGCAACTTCTTTGGTAAAAGTAGGTTAATATACATAGGAGACTCCCCATTCTCTGGGGAGAAATGCAGGGCACAGCAATGAGGAAGTGACAGCAAGGGACTGGAAGAAAAAGAAGGGGAAGCTATGGTCAGAATGTAAAGTAAATTAATTCATAAATTAATAAATAGAGTGCATAGTGAGAAAATATTTAATGAAGATTTAATATAACAAATACAGATTTCTCTTGGGCATTCTTATACAATGTTAGCTATAGAGAGGAGTCATAAATAACACAGAGAATTTTATTTTTTCCTACTGAATTAAAAAAATCCTATAATATGTTCTCAGAAAACATGAGGGTTGGGGCTACTAAAACTATGTGATTCAGTGATTAAAGAAGTGCTAAGGATGAACTAGTTGATATAGAAAATTATGATTCTTAGACAATATGGGGCTTGAACAGAAAAAGGGAAGAATGAAGACATGGAGAGAGGGAATATTGACAGAAAAGCAAGACGGGAGTCATATAGAGTTACACAGTCCTTAAGTTAGAATTTATTTAAGCGTGGGGCAGTGGTCTGTTCAGGCAGCCTGGGCCTAGTAGAGTATAAGTCTAGAACTCCAGAGCCCCAGTGGAAATCTCTGCCTGCAAGGGATGGAAAGTGTTCGACCATAACTCCCAGGTCTCTGGCTCCTGTTTCCGTCCCAACCCCACACAGCTGCCCCAAAAGGTGATGTGTGCTCTGTCATGTAGACAATGCCCCAAGCTCCCAGCATTCTAGCTGGACCCTACCCCAGTCATCTGACCACAGCTAGGCATGATGGCCTGCCACACAGACAGATAGCCACACCTCACAATATATAAGGGCCGGTTCACCCCCTCTGCTCTTTCTTGTCTTCTTCCTCTCTCTCTTGCTATTTGTCTTTTCTTGCTTCTTTTCTTCTTCTCTTGCTTTCTTGTCCTCCTCTCTTTCTTGCTCTCCCCTCTCTGCCTTGCTTTCTCTCTTGCTTTCTTCCTCTCCTTTCTCTCTCTCCTTCTCTTCTCCTCTCCTTCTTCTCCTTTCTTTCTCTCCATATGATCATGACAGAACTATCTTCTCTTTCCTATAATAAAATATCTCACGATTATGCATTGCCTCCTTTTAACTAATTGACTTACAGTTGCAGCCTTGGCAGCAGCTTCGGCACCACAGGCTCACACTTAAGTAGTTGGTAATTTATTCACTAACCATGGCATGAAACTTCTAAATGACAAATAGAGAACAGAATATTTAATACTTTTTTCTGCCAGTTGGAGCAAAGGATGAAAATATGTAGTCAGAGGATTTAGGATAGATTCATTATCATCATCTTTAAGGGATTGGAAAGGATTTTGGTTTGGGCAACACACTGGGTGTATGTTCTAGAGAACTATGGACCTTGGAATCTGTGGGTTCAATCCCAAAGATTGATTTTTTATCTGATCAATGAATATGAAAATCTCAGGATATGTGTAAGAATTCAAATAAAACATGAAAATGTTTCTCCTTGGCCTGGGTCTTCTCATAGTAAATAGTATACTGGGGAAAATTGTTTAATATGTTTATATAGGCAAAAGAGAAAGTAAAAAGTATACTCCATAGAGACACTGTAAGTATTCAGTGGCAAAAAATATGCTCAGAAGCAGCATACTTGATTCTGTGTTGTATAATGTTAATGAATTGTTTTGAATATTTTTAGATGACTGTCATATTCATGCAGATAAGAACTTTTTATGTCCTCTGAAATAATGGTGGACCAGATCATCTTTTAAAGGTATTTTTTCCTGTAAACCTCTAAAAATTTTCACATAACAGGGAGAGGAGGGCAGAGGCAAAAATCTATTCACAAATGGTACCAAAATAAGATGATATAGATCGAATTTCCTTTCTTCAGTCATATTAACTGGCTAGTACTTTAAACAGTCTCTTGTTAGTATGAGACCCTGACCTTGTGACCATAGAATTGAACTCAAGATTCAGTAAGCCAGTTTCTAGGTGTGAGGTTATTAAATGCTCCTTTTCCTCTGACAAACTTCAGTTATCCACTGATCATTTTTATCTGTTCCTAATTTGTCACAACCAGGCAAGTCATCAATGAACTATAATAGATATCTCCTCATTTTCTCACTATTACCTTAATTCATAAATTTGAAAGGCTCAGCTAAAGTTCTTAGAATGGTTTTCATACTTCCTTTTAATTATTAGAATATTGTTTTAATGTAAAATCTATCATATAATATTGTGCGAATCTGTCTCAGTCTCTGTCTACTTGTCTCTCTGTATGCATCCTACACTGTACCTCTCTGTATCTCTGTGTCTCTCTGTCAGTCTATATGTATGATGCTCTCTGTCTGTGTGTCTGTGTGTCTGTCTGTCTCATTCTCTCATTCTGTGTTTGTATATGTGTTTGTGTTTCAAATAACAAGAAGGGTAAAGAAAGGGAGATGGGCTTTTGTAAGAATATGTGTATGAAATTAGTGGGTTAATATTATTGTTTTTTTTCCTTCATTCATACAAACTAAAATATGTAATTGCAGTACATTTATTTTCATTTAGCTTATAATCTTTTAAATTATAACCTTATAATTTAAAGCTGGGTCAGAAAGCATCAGAAGTGTTAATTTTTTTTCTACATAGGTTTTGTTTTCTTGCTTGTTGCTTTATTTTGTTTACAAATAAACCAAGTTCATATACCATGTAATTTTGAATGGGTATGGAACTGAGTAATAAACTTAATTTAATCCAAATATTTGTTTTTTTTTTGTTGTTTAAGTTGAAAACACATTTTCATGCAACATATTCTGATTATGAGTCCCTTACTCTAACGTATCCTCTGAGTTCCTCCACCATTCTACCCATGTAAATCCATATTTTTTTTAGATTTCTCTCATTAAAAAATTAACAGGCATCTAAAAAGGAAAAACAAAACATAAAATAAGATTAAAAAATCATGAACATACACACACACACACACACACACACACACACACACAAAACAAACAAGTGAACAGAAAATAACAAAGAGCCAAACAAAAAACACAAGTAACACCAAGAGACAACAAGACATGAATACTAGAAGTTACAGAATTCCACAAAAACACAAAATCAGAAACTTATAAGCAAAATAACAGAAGGGTAAGGAAAAAAGGAAAGAAAAAGGAAAAGATGCCTAGAAAATCCTTGTGAGACCACACCACGACAAAATCTTTTCCAAAATACCATTCAATTCATGTTGTTTTGGCCATCTATTGCTGGAATGGGGCGTGGTCTTACTAGTGGTTTGTATACTCAATGATACTCCATTGGAGAAAACTATTTTTTTTTTCATTCAAAATGAATTGTCAATTTGAAAAAGTTTTGTGTTTGGTTTGTTTGCTTCTGTCTCACTGGCACTCCATCATGGCCAGTCCTGGGTAGACCCTAAGCATGCTGCTCCAGTCTTCACCAAGGTCTTATGTGCACTGCTTCTGCTATGTTTAAATGGCCTTCATTTCTTGGTGATTTTCATCTGCTCTGGCTCTTACAATCACTCAGCTTCCTCTTCTGAAGAGTTCTCTGAACCCTGAAGTGAGGGCTTTGATGGAGACATTCCATTTAGTACAGAAGGTTCCAAGGTTTCTCACTCTGCCCATGTCCAGCTGTGTGTGGATCTTTGAATCTTATTCACATCTACTGGAGAAGGAAGCTCCTTGGATGGTAGCTGAAAAAGACACTGTTCTGTTAGTATAGCAGAAAATCCTTAAGGTTAATTTTATTGTTCTTTTCCTTCAACAGAACAGAAGTGTTTAGTTTTTCCCTAGGTCCCTGTCTTATCTAGTCTCAATTTTGTGGCCACTTGGTCAGTGTCAGGAAAGAGTTCCAATACTGCATTTGTACATCTCATACTTAGACCACCATTGTAGATGAAAGCATTTGTCGCTAGGTTGGTGTTTACCTTTGCCCTTTAGTAGCATGCAGAGAATCTCCTACTACTATAAACTCTAGTTACTATGAGTGAAGGTTCCAGATAAGCACCAACTGAATGTTTCCATGTTTAATGAATTGTTTGGGTGGGGTTATCAGCAATAGGGGTATATCTTCAGTATGTTGAGAGAAACCAATGGACATAGCAATAGCCTTGGTTATTTGGGAAAATACCATAGGCCTCCTTTGGCCAACTCAACAAAATGATATCAATGTCACCAATGTTATTTGGTGATCCGACTTTCATATATATATATATATATGTATATATATATATATATACATATATATATATGTATATATATATACACACATAGATTTATACATACACACACACACACATATATATATGGAGAGAGAGAGAGAGAGAGAGAGAGAGATAAAGATTCTTCTCTATTAAGTTTCCATACCACCACTCAAAGGGCCCTTAGTTTTAGGAATCCCTATATTCTTTTCCTTTTTCCCTTTTTTCTCTCTATAGCTCATTCCAGTCCTTCCCTTCACCTGTTCATAATTACCTATTCTATTTCAGCTTCAATTCTCTCCCCTGAGTCATCTAATGTAGACCTAACTTCTGTGGTGGAAGAATTGTTATTTACTTATGAAAGACATAAAAATGACATCCACATATAAACAAGCGCATACTATATTTATCTTTTGGTGTCTCAGATACCTACTCAGGATGATTATTTCCCATTCTATTCATTTACCTTTAAATTTTATGATTTTTCTCCTTTTACGACTGAGTACTTTCCTTCATGTAAACATAAAATTTTCTTTTAGCAATTTTTGTGTTACAGGAATCCAGGTTACTTAAAATTTTTACTTATTATGATAGGACCGCAATAAACATGGATGAGTAAATTTCTCTTTAGTTTGATGTATATTCTTTTGAGTATCTTCCAAAGAGTGGTAAAGATGTATCATATGAAAGGTCAGTACTCAGCTTCCTAAGGAGGCACCATACTGATTCTACAAAAGCTTTACAAGTTTCCACTCACACCAGCAATGGATATTCATTCCTACTTTCCTGCCTGCATAAGCTACCATTTGTTTTATTAAATTTGGCCATTCCGACTGGTGTAAGATGGAATATCAAAGTATTTTTGACATTTATTGCCTTGATGACTAAAAATATTTAACAATTTCTTAAATGTTTCTCAGTCATTTCTGTTTCTTTTTTCTGATTATTCTCTGTATAGAGCTTCATACCATTCATAATTCAGTTGTTTTATTAATGTCCCATTTTAAATTCTGTATACATTTTGTATATTAGTCTTCTTTTGAATATGTAGTTTGTAACTCTTGTCTAATTTTGTAGGCTATCACTTTGTCCAAACATTGATATAGTTGCCATACAGAAGCTGTTGAGTGTCATGAGTTCCCATTTATTAATAGTGGTTCTTACTTCCCCTGCCATCAGTGCTCTTTTTGGGAAGTCCTTTCCTGTGCCTATGAATTCAAGGTTATTTTCTTTCTCTTCTTCCACATTCAGTATATTTGGCCTTGTGTTGATGTCTTTGATCCATTTGGAGTTGAATTTTGGGCAGGTTAATAAGTATAGATCTGCTTGCTTCTTCCACAGTCAGTTATCCAGTTTCACCACAACGAATTTTTGAAAATATTATCCTTTTTTCAGAGTGTGTTTTTGTCTTCTGTGTCAAATCTTAGGTGCCATAGGTGCTTGAACTTACTCTTGTGTCTTCAATTTAATTCATTGTACAACGTATATGGGGTATTTTATTATTTATTTATTTATTTATTTATTTCACTCCAGATTTTATCATTCCCCTGCCCCTGCGTCCACCCTCCAATTGTTTCACATCCCGTACCTCCTCCCCAATCCCTGTCTCAACGAGGATGTCCCCACCACACACCACATACTCAAACAGACCTGTAAATTCTCTGGGGCCTCCAGTCTCTTGAGGGTTAGGTGCATCTTCTCTGACTAAACTCAGGCCGGCCGTCCTCTGCTGTGCATTTGTTGAGGGCCTCATATCAGCTGGTGGATGCTGCCTAGTTGGTGGTCCAGTGTTTGAGAGATCTCAGTGTCCAGGTTAATTGAGACTGCTGGTCCTCATACAAGGTTGCCCTACTCCTCATTTTCGTTCTGTCTTCCATAATTCAACCACAGGGGTCAGCAGCTTCTGTCCATTGGTTGGGTGTAAATATCTTCATTTGCCTCTTTCAGCTACTTGTTGGGTCTTCCGGAATGTGGTCATGATAGGTCGCTTTTTGTGAGTGCTCTATAGCCTCAGTAATAGTGTCAGGCCTTGGAACCTTCCCTTGAGCTGGATCCCACTTTGGGCCTGTCACTGGACCTTCTTTTCCTCAGGCCTTCTCCATTTTGATTCCTGCAGTTCTTTGAGACAGGAACAATTATGGGTCAGAGTTTTGATTGTGGGATAGAAACCCCATCCCTCACTTGATAATAAATCTTCATTGCAGCAAAGGAAATTGCAAAAATCCCATAGGTGAAGAAGTGTAGGGTGTCATTTCATAAAAGCTAGCCAATTTGTCTTTGGATTTCTGAAAAATGCTACATATTAAACATAAGCTGGGATTTTGAATATCCAATTAACTTTGGATATAATCTTTTCATTAATAACTAAGCTTGTTGGCTTAGCTTTATATGTATCCTACTCTTTATACTACAGAATTAAAGAAAATTTATTTTCTGGATCAAAGTTGACACTTAAATGACAGTGTTGCTATGTACATGTGAATGTGGCTGTTAAGACAGAATCCTCTCAAACTTTTCTACTGAGTCAAACAATATTCAAGGCAGTTTTTGTTATTTCATTAGAGTTGTGTGTAATTAAAGAATATGGAAAATCCAAAGGCATAAATTGTTTTCCCCATGGGTTGTCTCATGTTCCAGTATCAAGTAAACTATTTGTTGCAATTTAATTATACTGAGGTGGAGCCTGTTTAATTACATTAAACTTGATTTGTTCAAGAACTGTTTCTAGAGACTTGATAAATACCTCATTTAATAAAGTTCTGGCTGTGCAATTATGTAGACCTCAGTTTGATCCACAAAATCTAGGTAAAACAGCCTAGTGTGTTATCATGGTTTTTTAATGTCTGTGGTGATGATATAGAGGTAGATGGCATAGGGCTTGCTTTTCATGTCACTAATATTTAACATACATGTTCCATATCACTGAGGGACTCTGGTTCAAAACCCAGGATGGAAAACACCAAAGAATAACACCAAGGTTGACCTCTAACCTCTTCATAGGCGCTACACTTACACATGTACCATGTATCCTGTAATCCACACATACATAAACAAATATCTGCACACACACATACATACACACACCTATAAACATGCACATATAAACATACACAAATACAAGCACAGAAACTCACATGGATACAAATACATTTCTATGAAAATATAAATATAAATATAAACCAGAAGACATTGGGATTAAAGTTTTTTTTTTAATGTCTCTAGGGCATTTAAGTAAAAGATATTCTTCCCAGTTATATTGAATACCAATCTGACAGATTTTGAGATGTCTCAGAAGGAATGGGATTTAAACAAAGATTTTCAGAAATAGAAGAAACAAACACAGATTAGTAAAAGTTTGAAGAACATAGGTTAATATAAAACCCTAATTCTGAGGGAGCTGGGGAGCACAAATAGGGAATTAGAAAGGAAGCTAATAGAGGGCCAAGAAGGTCTAAGAAAATACCCTAGGCTCAACTTTTCATGGGACTTTTAACATGATTGTACTTGTTTTTGGAGGCCTTCAAGTGAGGACCAATCAAAAGGAATGTTTGCCATTCAAGAAGATTAGGCTAGAGACAAAAGAATATTGTAGTATGGGTGGTCTACAAAGAAAAGATACATTACAAGCATAGACCATGCTTTAGGCTAGAAGACTAGGGCTTTACAGTTGACTTTAATTAGCATTCTGGAACATGGAGTAGTATGTATTTCTAAATATTCATTCATGTTCTTACTGTTAAATCTGTCACAGTCTTTCAATACTTTCTCTCCACTCCTATAGCTCTATATACATATATACTTACATATCAAGCATGCAAAACATACTTATGATTTTATCATTTAAATTATTCCTTCTTCAAATATAACAGCTTGGCAGCCTGTGCTATATCCAGGATAATAATATTGTTATATAAATGATTTATTTATATTTCAGAATAGTGTAATTAAGGTTCTACCCCAATATTATATGCTGAAGCTATGATTATTAATATAATTTTCTTTGCTCAAAGAGCCTTTGAGTGGTAAATAAATTTAAATGGAGGTTCCGTGGTAGTATAAGTATAATTAATTTAGGATTCTTACAAGAAAGTTATACTATTTGAATACCCTTGCTCTGCAATATGTGGTTCTTCCAGAAGACAGCTCTCTGAATATCATAGGCCCTCTTCAAAACCCAATCATACAAAATTCCTGCTTTTAGATCACATAGGCTCCAATAATTTGAGAAATGTCTGTTGTTTAGTCTGCATAGTAACTGGTATTTTATCATCTTTTTGCTAAAACTCAATATGGCTTACTCTATTGATTCTATTGCCCTTTGTACAAACTCACACAGCTTTGGAGAAACTTATTCCTTCAGCCCTGTAGCTTATGTTTCTTCTAGAACTTGTTGAGGAATTCTCTCATTATACATTCATTTATTAGACCACAAGTTCAGTATTAAGGAAGTATTGCACAATTTTTCCTGGAATATAAATAACCATTCACTCACAGATGGTTGTTTTCCTGTAGATACCTGGGAATTAAAATTTTCAGACAGTTTTAGAAAAATTTTAGACAATATAAAAGGGATATACCTGGTCAATAATAATTCTCAATGATTTATCCCTCTTACTGTCATGTACCTAAGGCAGAAGCTTCTTTTCAATTATTCTAGTGGCCACTGGCTCCTTCAATTCTTCAAATATATAAAGAATTAACTCTGTGGAGTGCACATTGCACATACCATCTAATATACATATATATATATATATACATATATATATACTATTTGTTATATATAATAGTATTTATGTACAATGTATTAATACATTAACAATATATAATTAATATGTATATTATATAGCATATAATATGATAATATATAGTATTTAATACTCTCATATATAGCAGGCATTTGAATATTAAGTCTACTTTACAACAGAGGGAATGAGGGAGCAATGGGTTTTCATGTAAGCATTGGAATTCTTTTCACAATCAGCCACAGAAGAAAAACAAGAATTTGCTACAACTTTCTCAAGCATAAAGAAGAAATGAAGTTATTTTTTAATGTAAATATCAAAGGCCTTGCATAGCACATGTAAGGCTTTTAGTTCAATTTCCAACTTGAAATAACTAAAAAGTAGGAAAGTAAATAAATATTGATATTTTGAAATTTTACTTCAATAGTTTTATTTTAATATATTTGATATATTAATATTTAATATATAAATATCTAACAGTATCAAATATTTTATGAAAAGTTTATACTATTAACAGAAGTGTCATTACACATTATAATACAAATTTGTAAAAGACATAACTTCTCTGAGACAGGGTCATGGTTAGAGATGATTCTTGTGCCAAATATTGTGGCATAGGCTTTAATCATAACAGTCTGGAGATAGAGGCAGATGACATTCTGTGAGTCCAAGGCAAGCCTGATCTACATAGTGAGGTCCAAGTTTGCCAAGTCTACAAAGGAATAACCTTTCCCAGAAAAATAAGGAAACAGAAAAAAAATGGTATTTGTTATTGTTGATGTTTTTTTTTAAATGGGAACAACACAATAAGTGAATTATGTACAATTATAATATAAATGTGTTCACACCATACCCATATGTTCACTATCAATTTAGCAAACATACATATATATATATAGTAATATTATGCAAACTTAATTTTAGAAGTATTTATGTATATGAATATATGAAATAAAATATGAAAATATGGGTAAAACTCAGACATGTTTGAATAATAAACCGGCAGTCTGTTGATAGAAATTTGACTAAAATTCAAAGTAAATAACAAAGAATTAACTAGTACTGATTCTAATAGTTTTAATTTATATAGAGATAGAGTTAGCAGTATATTATTGACCTAGCATAACATAGTGAAATACCATGAATCTTAAGGCCTTCAAATGAGAAGCATGTCATGGCTGAGCTCAGAATCTTTTCGTGAAGGTTCTTTTGTTTGTTTGTTTGTTTTTGTTTTGTATTTTTTGGTGTTCATCATTTCTACTTACTCTCTTAAAGGTGTTTTGCATTTCCCATATATTTATGAGACAATACATCACATTTTAATTATTGTAGTTACTTTTACCATATGGATATCCTGTTTATGGTAATTCAGTTTTCTGTAAAAGTTTAAGTGGGAAAATACACTTATTTTGAAACAGGATATACAGATGTGGATTGACATAGTCACCATGTAGCCCTTGTCTGAATCTCTGATTTTTATTTTAATTATTTTTGTCCTGTTTATTATTATTACTCTGCACCAACTGCTCCTTTTCTCTCTAAAACTCACTTAGGGCTCAAGACCAAAACCACATATCATCCCTCTGTTTACCTTTAATATACGGAACATGTATGCTCACTATACACTTTGAATGCATGCATAAAATATTAGATGGGCTTTTATTAAGTTAAACTTTCAGGGGAAGTTGCAAACCTCCTTTCTCTCTCTCTCTCTCTCTCTCTCTCTCTCTCTCTCTCTCTCTCTCTCTCTCTCCTCTCTTTCCCTCCCACTACCTCCCTCTCTCCCTTCCTCCCTCTCTCTGTCTCCCTCCCACTCCCCCCTCTCTTCTGTCTGTGAAAAAGAGTTAGTTCTTCACTAGTTATTTC
>JADRCD010227955.1:0-21620 GCA_019843815.1 Montemys delectorum
AGACAGCAATATCAGGCTCCTGTCAGCCAGCACTTGCTGTCATCCACAATAGTGTCTGGATTTGATGATTGAATATGGGAAGGATTCCCAGGTGGAGCAGTCTCTGGATTATCCTTCCTTCAGTCTCTGCTCCATAGTTTGTTTTCTGCAACTAATTAGATGGGTATTTTGTTCCCCCTTCTAAGAAGGAACAAAGTATCCACACTTTGGTCTTCCTTCTTCTTGAGTTTCTTGTGGTTTGTGGATTGCATTTTGGGTATTCTGAGCTTCTGGGCTAAAAACCACTTATCAGAGAGTGCATACCATGTGTGTTTTTTTGTGATTAAGTTACCTCACTCAGGATGATGTTCTCCAGATCCATCCATTTCCCTAAGAATTTCATAAATTCACTGTTTTTAATAGCTCAGTAGTACTCTATTGTGTAGATGTACCACACTATCTGTATCCATTCCTCTGCTGACGGACATCTGGGTTGTTTCCAGTTTCTGGCTATTATAAATAAGACTGGTATGAACATAGTGGAGCATGTGTCCTTATTACATGTTGGAGCATCTTTGGATATATGCCCAGGAGTGGTATACCTGGGTCCTCTGGTAGTACTATGTCCAATTTCCTGAGGAACCACCAAACTGATTTCCAGAGTGGTTGTACCAGCTTGCAATCCCATCAGCAATGGAGGAATATTCCTCTTTCTCCGTAACCTAGCCAGCATCTGCTGTCACCTGTTTTTTATCTTAACTATTCTGACTGGCGTAAGGTGGAACCTCAGGGTTGTTTTGATTTGCATTTTCCTGGTGACTAAGGATGTTGAACATTTCTTTAGGTGTTTCTCACCCATTCAGTATTTGTCTGTTGAGAGTTGTTTAGCTCTACACCCCATTTTTAATAGGGTTATTTGGTTCTCTGGAGTCTAACTTCTTGAGTTCTTTGTATACATTGGATATTAGCCCTCTATCAGATAGATATAGGGTTGGTAAAGATCTTTTCCCAATCTGTTGGTTGCTGTTTTGTCCTATTGACAGTGTCCTTTGCCTTACAGAAGCTTTGCCATTTTATGAGGTCACATTTGTCAATTCTTGTCTTAGAGCATAAGCTATTTGGTGGTCTGTTCAGGAAATTTTCCCCTGTGCCCATGTTTTCGAGGCTCATCCCCACTTTCTTTTCTATTAGTTTCAGTGTATCTGGTAAAGATACTAGTATGGGTTGAATATTCTCTCCAACATTTATTTTGAAATATAGCTGCCACCATCATGGTGTTAAGTATGTAAGGTCTTTAGATTATTAGTTTCTAGAGGGCTCTGTTCTCCTGTGTGGGTTAATGGCATAACTGTAGGGACATTAGTTTCTTTTCTAAGTAGACTTTTAAGGAAAGATGAGTTTCTCTCCATCCTGTGTGTCTATCTCATATGATCTCTCTCCTTATATCCTGCTATCACAGGATGAGATAAACATGAAGGTCTTTGCCAGACATTAGTACTACACTCTTGGATTTCCCTGCCTCTAAAATCACAAGACAAGTGAATTTCTATTATTCAAACATTATTCAGCCTTGGGCATTGGCTTATAGCAATCCAAAATATGGACTAGGATAGGCAGCAACCTCATGGGTAGTAATTCTACCTCATGACTGAAAACACTTTTCAAATGCTCCACTTCCAGGGACTAAAAGGGTTCTAAGAGGCCTGAGCATGATACCCACAGGCTCAAGCATGGCAAACATTGTAGATGAGCTTTACCTTTTACCCTTTTTCTCTCCCTTGCTAAAAAAGCATTATATTCCTAAAGCTAGCCCCAAAGGTCTATTCTGTAATTTGGCAGCTGGCTCATTTCTGAGACAAAACACTCAAATTTCATTCTTTGGCTAATATGTTCAATAAAGGTTTACCAACTCATCCTAGCACAAACTCCTCCTTTTTCTCCTTAAATCCCGTTCCTGAAGACATACCCTCTCTTGCTCCTTGCTTCTCTTGTTTACTTTCTTGCTTGCTTGCTGCTGCCTTTGTAACTCCCCAAACCAATTCATCTCCAACCCTTTGTGCTAAGAATTTGATGTTTGGGTAGTGTTGATCCTCCCTTTCAGTAACAATCACCTTTGGATGAGGCTCTTAGCAGACAAGCATCAAGGCCAAGGCCAGAGAGAGGGAGTACATCCCATCACCAGGCTGGATCCTCTACTCAAACACAGGAAGTCCCAAGAGGAGAGCTACTTGTTCTCCCTGCTCATCAAGGGAATCTAGGATGCTGATTGTTCCCTTGGTCATTCCTCAAGGATGCAGCTTTATAGCTCAAGCCAGGGTACAAACAGACCTGTACCAGTGAGCCAGCAGACAGATTCAAGGTGTTTGTTACCCTTGGTGACTACAATAGTCATGTTGGTGAATATATCCAGTTCTCTAGGAAGAGAACTTACTCACTCTCTCTCACTGTCTGTCTCCCTTCATCATTGCCAAGCTCTCCATTAATCTGTGCAGGGAGATTACTAGGGAAACAAAATCAGCCAGTCCAACAGCAGCATCACATGCAAAGTGAAGGACACTGAGGCACTGTGTTGTGAACTCATCTTACCATCGACACTCTGGCATCCTCTCAGCCTTGTACCTAAGAAGCTTCTGCTTGTGCCTGGTATTGATGACAGCTATACTTAGGCCAGGGCCTATAGTAGAACTTTTCTGAGACTATCTTTGATGTCATCTCCAAGACCTGCAGGGACCTCATCCACAGTCTTTTGAAAGAGCCTTCATTATCCAAGTTTTCCTACCAAAAGTAACTAACCATTTGTAAAACTTAGAACAGGACTGCTGTGCAAGCTCCGTATACGGCTACCACAGTATGATTTTGTATAAGAAAAATAAAGTAAATTAAGCCTTTTTAAAAAGGCAATCTTTACAGGATTATCACTATTTTAAATAAAAATTTGAACACATTAAATATCTACCAACACAGGATTGATTTATTTAACCAGGACTGTGCTAAACTCAAAACGGAATACTTACCAATCTAGCCAATAATAGAAAACTCACATGATCTGATTTCCTATATCAGTAAGAAACAAACTTCTGGTTCAAGTTTGAACAGGTGATTTTCTTCCATATTTTATTCAAACACACATTACCCAAACAAAAAGTATCAAATCATTAAAGAATATAGGCCAAGAGTGCATAAAGGACTTCAAATACTTCCCGGAATAATAATGGAATAGGACTACATTGTGCATGGGAATTGTGAGGGAGAAAATAAATATCTCTATAAAACTGTGCACTGTGGGAATGAAGGTAGAGTTAAGTGTGAAAGCAAAAATGAGACATAAAACAAGAGGAATAATTCATTTTTACAGACCTTGAGGGCAAGGGAGAAATTTTCAATGTACAGATGCTAATAGTTTTCCTACTCACAAATTGGAATTTCAACACAGACACTCAGGCTAGGGGTGTATCTCAGAAATACAGCACTTGCCTAGCATGTTCATAAACTGGATTTGAGCTCCAACTCTGAGGGTGGGGGAAAGTCCTCATTCTTAACTCAAGTATCCTGGTATATAACTACAGGCAAACAAATTCTCCTTCTAACAAGAGCTGCTAGAGATGTGTGCAAATTTTCTGAAAATGACCTTTTTCATCAGATATATGGAGCATGTCCTAGCATACCAAAGGGTTCCTGAATGCTCCACCACAGAGAAGTCCATATGTTTACGATCCCCCAGCATAGCTCTCCAGCTTACTCATCCTTAAATATAAAATGAACTTAATTAATATATATAACTATGTATAGTTAAACACCTGCATCATAGAAGAGGACAATAAAGAAAAATGAACAAAAGAATTTATTTCAGAGGAACAGATGTTTGAGGATAGAGAAGAGGACCTTGGAATCCCTAATGGATACCCACTGTAATGGCTCAGAAATTACTACTTTCATGAAGTGATAGCATAAGACTAAGAATAGTCCTTCACAGGGCCAAGGGCCTCTCCTCCCATTGATAACCAACTAGACCATCCTCTATTTATGTAGGAGAATGCCAGGGCCAGAAAGTGGGAGAGGGTGAGTTGGTGAGCAGGGGGAGGGGGGAGGAAACAGGGTTTGTTTTTTTGTTCTGTTTTTGTTTTTGGCATTTTTTTTCCAGAGGGGTAACCAGGAGAGTAGATATCATTTGAAATGTAAATAAAGAAAATATCTAATAAAAAAAGAAAATTGACAAAACTCCCTGCAGCCTATCTGACACTGCCACAGATTATAGCTAGACATCAATACAAACAGAAACAACAGAACACTTACAAACTCTTGTAAATGGAACAACTCTCTACTGAATGAAAATTGAGTCAAGACAGAAATTAAGAAAGTATCAAACTTTCTGTAATTTAAGGAAAATAAATACACAACATATAGAAATTTATGGAACACAATGAAGGCTGTCCTAAGAGAAAAGCTCATAGCACTAAGTGCCTACATAAAAAAATTTGAATAGATCTCATACTAGCGACTTAACAGCATACTTAAAAATTCTAGAAAAAGAGAAGAAATCACACCCAAAAGGAGTAGTAGATGACAAGAAATAATCACGCTACCAGGAATTTCTTACAGTTGATAGATATGTTCAGCAAAGTAGATGGATATAAAATTAACACACAAAAATCGGAGCCCTCCTATAGACAGTTGACAAAAGAACTAAGAATGAAAGCAGGGAAACAACAGCTTTTACAATACCCTCAAATAATATAAACTATCTTAGGGTATCTCTAACCAAGGAAGTGAAGACTTGATAAAATCTTCATAAAGACTACAGTTAAAAACTTCAAGGCATAGACAATATCATAAGATGGAAAGACCTCCCATGCTCATGGATCAGTAAAATCAACGTAGTAAAAATGGCCATTCTATCAAAAGCAATCTACAGACTCAATGCAATCTCCATCAAAATTTCAACACAATTCTTCACAGATCTTGAAAGGGCAATTTTTAGCTTCATATGAAAACAAATAAACAAAAACTCAGGGTAGTTCAAACAATATTGTATATAAAAGAATTGCTGGAGTTGTCACAATCCCCAATTTCAAGTTGTATTATAAGACTATAATAATAAAAAGCACATGGTATTGACATGGAAAAAGAAATGTTGATCAATGGAATTAAATTGAAAACTTAGACATAAACACACACACACATACACCTGTGGCCAGCTGTTTTTTTGTTTTTGTTTTTGTTTTTATAAAGAGATCAGAAATACACATTGGAAAAGACAGAATCTTCAACAAATGATTCTGGTCATGATTCTACAAAGCTGGATGTAGAAGAGTACAAATAGATCCATATTTATCAGTGTGTATAAAACTCAACTCTAAATAAATCAAACACCTCAACATAAAACCAGATACACTGAGTCTGATAGAAAAGAAAGTTGAGGATAGCCTTGATGCATTGCCACATGAGAAAACTTTCTGAATACAACATCATTAGCATAGGTACTAAGATCAGCAATTAATAAACAGAAGCTCGTGAAGCCAAACAGCTTCTACATGGCAAAGGACACAGTCACTCAAAGTGGCAGCTGATAGAATGGGAAAAGATTTTTACCAACTATACATCTGATAGAGG
The DNA here is from genome assembly GCA_019843815.1 of Montemys delectorum. Classification (NCBI taxonomy): domain Eukaryota; kingdom Metazoa; phylum Chordata; class Mammalia; order Rodentia; family Muridae; genus Montemys; species Montemys delectorum. The sequence continues at coordinate 5,590 of JADRCD010227955.1, forward strand.
GCTAATATCGTGTGTGTGTGTGTGTGTGTGTGTGTGTGTGTGTGTGTGTGTGTGTGGAAAAGAACTCAAGAAACTAGATATCAAAAAAACAAATAACCAGGTTTAAAATTTTGGTACAGATTGAAACAGAATTGTCAATAGAAGAACCTCAAATGGCTGAGAAACACTTAAATATTAGGGAAATGCAATTCAAACTACTTTGAGATTGCATTTTACACTTGTCAGAATGGCTATATTAGTCAGGGTTCTCTAGAGTCACAGAACCTATGGTAGTCTCTATATAGTAAAAGAATTTATTGATGACTTACAGTCTATAATCCAAGGATCTAGCAGTTGCTCAGCCCCACAAGGCAAGCAGGCAAAGCAGAGAGGGCCTTCCTTCTTCCAATATCCTTATATAGGTCTCCAGCAAAAGGTGTGGCCCAGATTAAAGGTGTGTGCTACTACATTTTTAATCCCAGATGACCTTGAACTCAGAGATCTTCCTGTCTTAATCTTCTGGGATTCATAGCCACTATGCTTCAAGATCTCCATGCCAAGATCCAGGTCAGAAACTTGTATCTCTCAGCCTCCAGATTAAGGTCACAAGTGAGCCTTACAATTCTGAATTGTAGTTCACTCCAGATATAGTCATGTTGACAACCAGGAATAGTCACTACAATGGCTAAAAAAAATGACAGCTCATGCTGGCAAGCACATGGAGTAAGAGGAACACTCATACATTGCTGATGGGAGTGCAACATAGACGTTCAGCCAAAAATCAGATAAAGAAAATGCAGATTTATACAATCAAGTATTACTCGGTCATTTAAAAAAGAGAGAAACATCATGAAATTTTCAAGCCAATAAATAGAGCTAGAAAAAAAATCATCCTGAGTGAGGAACCACAGACCTAGAAAGATGGTATGTATTCACCTATATGTATGTTAAGTTGATTATAACCAAGCTCTAATCCATTGATCCACAAAGGGTAGTATAGAGTAAGGAACTAGAGAGAACAGACAGACCTCATTAGAAAGGAAAATAGAACAGATATTTATGGATAGATGGGTGATCTAGAATGGGAGGATCAAGTAAGGAGGAAAAGGAGAAAAAAGTTGTAGGAGGGAATATAGGGAGAGATTGTTAAAATTAAGTGGCTTTCAGGAATAGTATGGAAACCTAATACAATAGAAACATCTTAAAATATATACATATATGAAGGTGATCTAAATGAAGTCACCCAATAATAGGGGAGACTGAGTTCTAATCAGCCATCTATTGTCACCAAACGAAGCTTTAAACAACAGTTTTGAACAAAGCCACCCCACAGGAATCCCCAAACAACCCATGCTGTTGCCAGGACTACAGGTTTCCCTCCACAAACTGCCAGTAAAGCCCTACTGCTGAAGATAACACCAGCACCGCTCACTGAATGTGAAGAAGTAGAGCTGGCACATACACAGAGCCTTCACTCTATGTTCCAGCATCATTGGAAGAAGGAAGTACTGTCCACACCATCAAAAGAGAAGTGTAAGCGAGAAGCCAGGCACAAATCCGTTGTCTACACCAGTGTGCTACCTGCATGATATGTTGGATCAATGGGGGCAAAAAGCTTGGGGGAAGTAATCAACCAATAACTGCTCTGACTTAAGGTCCATTCCAGGAGATGAAACCAATGCCAGACACTGCTTGGGTGGCTAAGAACCTAAGACTAGATAATCCAGGGACCTAGGGCAAAACCAAATAAGACTGCTCTAGGACTGGTGAGATGGCTCAGTGAGTAAGAGGACTGACTGCTTTACTGAAGGTCCTGAGTTCAAACCCCAGCAACCACATGGTGGCTCACAACCACCTGTAACAAGATCTGACGCCCTCTTCTGGTGTGTCTGAAGACAGCTACAGTGTACTTATGTATAATAATAAATCTTTAAAAAAAAAAGACTGCTCTAAAAAAATAAAGGAAGGAAGAAATGATAGAAAGAGAGAGAAAGAAAAATGTACTGATAAAATGACTCCTAATGATATTCTGTTATACTCATAGATCAGTGCCTTGTTCAACCATCATCAGATAACCTTTTTCCTGTGGCAAGTAAGAACAAATATAGAGACCCACAAGCAGACATTACATAGAGAATGAGACACTATCAGCCCTAAAAAGGATGTCTCTACCAAGCCCATCCTTTCAGAGCTTAGGGAAGCCCGTGGAAAAGAAGATTGAAAGAATTTAGGACATAGAGGACATCAAAAAAAAAAAAAAGTGCTCTAAATCAATATGAACTCACAGTGACTGAAGCACTATGCACAAGGACTGCACTGGCCTATACCTGGTCCTCTGAGCTTATATTATGGCTTCCAGTTTAATGTTTTCATGGTATTTCTGGTTATGCAAACAAGGAGGTCTCTGGATCTTACGTCTTCTCTTGGGCTCTTTTTCTTCTGTTAGTTTGTCCTGCCCAACTTCAATGTGATAGTTTTCTTTCATCTTCTTATATTTTATCTTGTTATGTTTTTTTTAAATGAATGAAGGAATTTATTTATTTAATACCTAGTCATTAGGGTAAATGTTAACAACTGAACTGTCATATCTACTGAGAGAAGAAAAATCATTTTTCTCCAATAGAATGACACTATATCTAGTTGAACAACCAAGAATGGACTCCACAGTTTTGTGTGTGTGTGTGTGTGTGTGTGTGTGTGTGTGTGTGTGTGTGTGTCTTTATTTGGTACAGTTCAGTTTTTTGTTGTTGTTTCCTTTTTTTGTATTTTTTTCTAGGCTTTGGAGTTTTGTTGGGTTGTTTTCTAGAAAGAATTTCAAGTTGGTTGTATGGAGAGGATGAGAGGATCTGCAAGGACTGAAGTGCAGGAAAGAATATGATCAAAGTATATTTAAACTTAAAACTTGTTTAAATAATGAAAATATAATTATAACCTTTTAAAAAGTCTATGAAGATTAATATTCTAGAACTTGAAAAGAAACCTGTTTCAGTATGAAAATTACAATAATACTAGACATTCTGGCTTTGCTTCAGCACCTAAAATAGTCCAAGAAAACATTGAAACTTTAACTATATAAAGGAAACAACAGCAAAAAAATACTTAAGAGATGGATTCCCACTCAAAGTATACAATTCCAACTTGTGTCACATTTATGATCACCCTGGCATCTGATAAACAACCAGGAAGAAAGAGAAAAAAAGAAAATGAAACAAAAAATGGGATAGAGATAACTCATTGAAAAGTGAATACATGTTATCCTGACACCTAAAAGAGGCTCAGTTTTTCTATCACAAGAGAAATACAAACGAAAACAACAATGAGGACATTTCTCATCTACGAAATTGGCAACATTCTCAGGGTTAAAAATGCACTCAGTCAGCAAAACTAGGGGGAAAAAAAAACAAAAAGTTCCACACATTTCTTAAAAGAATAGAAAAATGCACAACTATATAAAAAGTGGTTGACATAAGCTTTTAACTTTTGACACAGAAATCCTACTGCTAGATCTCTACCTTGGTTCTCACAGAGAATCCAGGTTCATTTCATTGACCCCACATGTTGTTTAACAGCTGTCTGTTACAACAGTACTGGCCATTCTGCCATCCTCTTCCGACCTATGTTGGCACCAGGCATACATGAAAACAAAACATCCATTACACATAAATCAAAAAATATAATTCTATCTGGAAGATACAAATACAAAACAATATGTTCAAAATCATTTGTCCTAGCCATTTGCAAAAAAAAAAAAATGAAATGCTAGAATTGATTCATATGACCATTAGTCAAAGCAACAGAAGCAAGACATCTATAAAACAGGAAATACATTCTAAGAATTAATGGGGAGCCATGTATGTGCTACATAGCTGAATTAATCCCAGAATTCCAGAGATGAAGACAGGAGTATTGCTTCAAAGTCTAAGCCAGTCTGGGCTACTTTATAAGACATTTTTAAAACATTAAATAAAAATAAACAAAAATGATGTAAAATGAGAAAGTAACAAAACAATATAACAATCAGGAAATTGTACTGATTGAATCAGTACTACCAGAAGACCCAGCTATAAGACTCCTGGGCATATACCCAGAAGACGCTCCAACACGTAATAAGGACACATGTTCCACTATGTTCATACCAGCCTTATTTATAATAGCCATAAACTGGAACCAACTCAGATATCCCTCAACAGAGGAATGGATACAGAAACTGTGGTACATCTACATAATGGAGTACTACTCAGCTATTAAAAACAATGAATTTATGAAATTCTTAGGGAAATGGATGGATCTGGAGAATATCATCCTGAGTGAGGCAGTTCAATCACAAAAGAAGATACATGGTATGCACTCTCTGATAAGTGGTTATTAGCCCAGAAGCTCAGAATACCCAAAATGGAATCCACAAACCACAAGAAACTCAAGAAGAAGGAAGACCAAAGTGTGGATACTTTGTTCCTTCTTAGAAGGGGGAACAAAATACCCATCTAATTAGTTGCAGAAAACAAACTATGGAGCAGAGACTGAAGGAAGGATAATTCAGAGACTGCTCCACCTGGGAATCCTTCCCATATTCAATCATCAAATCCAGACACTATTGTGGATGACAGCAAGTGCTGGCTGACAGGAGCCTGATATTGCTGTCTTCTGAGAGGCTCTGACAGTGCCTGACTAATACAGAAGTAGAGGCTCACAGCCATCCATTGGACTGAGCACAGGGTCCCCAAGGAAGGAGCTAGAGAAAGGACCCAAGGAGCTGAAGGGTTTGCAGCCCCTTGGAACTAACTACAATATGAACTAACTAGTACCCTCAGAGCTCCCAGGGACTAAACCACCAACCAAAGAATACACATAGTGGGACTCATGGCTCCAGCAGCATATGTACAGCAGAGGATGGCCTAGTCAGTCATCAATGGGAGGAGAGGCCCTTGGTTCTGTGAAGGCTGTATGCCCCAGTGTAGGAGAATGCCAGGGCCAGGAAGGGGGAAAAGGTGGGTTGGTGAGCAAGGGGAGGGGAGAGGGAACATGGAGTTTTGTTTGTTTGTTTTAGTTTTTATTTTTTGGAGGAGAAACCAAGAGAGGAGATATCTTTTGTAATGTAAATAAAGAAAATATCTAATAAATATATATATGCTTTCTTTTTGTAATAAAGAAAATAAGAGTGTGTATATGTGTGTGTACATATGTGTATAAGTGTGTATGTAGTGTGTGTGTATGTATGTATTGTTCATTTTAGGAAAATAAACACAAACACACAGATTGCCAAAATGAAACTCATCACCTTTTAGAATGTATAGAAATGAAAAAACTTTACCTAGAAGATTTCTCTGAAGAACTCTTTTCATGATTTTTTTAATTAGGTATTTTCTTTATTTACATGTACATTTTTCCTTTCCCAGGTTCCCCTCCAAAACAAACAAACAAACAAACAAAAACAAGAACAAACCCCTAATGCCTCCCCCTTCCCCATGCCTGTCACCCCAAGTGTGGTACATCTACACAATGGAGTACTACTCAACTATTAAAAACAATGAATTTATGAAATTCTTAGGGAAATGGATGGATCTGAAGAGTATCATCCTGAGTGAGGTAACCCAATCTTTTCATGATTTTTAATGTATGGATCGTGTCCATCAACTCCTGTCAGGTGAGAAGACAAAAACATAACAATTATCTTAGCTACTTTCCTACTGCTGTGAAGAGATAGTGTAACTAAGGCTATTTAACAGAAGAAAGAGTTTATGACTGTCATGGCAGTGAGCATGGCAGCAGGCAGGCAGGCATGGCCCTGGGGCAGTAGAGGAAAATAACATGTTGAGACAACAGCCACGAGATGGAGAGAGTGTGTGTGTGAACTGAAGTAGACTGGACATTTAAAAGTTCAGGGACACACCTCCTCCAACAAGGCCACATCTCCTAACCTTCCCAAGACTTCCATCAACTAGAGACAAGTTTTCAAACATATGAGCCTTAGAGGCAGCTCCTATTCAAACCACCAGACCAATATTTAAACAGAAACAATGTTGTGTAAAGAGTTTACTGTTACTAGGTGTTAACCATGACTATGGCTTGGATATATTTCTTTACAATCATATAGTAAATCTCATGTTTTAATAGAGAATAGACAATTATATCAATGATTTTTTTAACTTGTCAATGATTTTTATTAATTTTAGAGGGTTAGCAAAGAAGAAATATTTTTGTTGTAACATTTTTCAAATATAAAAATAGATATATATCATTATACTTTGTTCTTGCTCCCTGTCACACTGCCTTCCCATTCCTCTATCCCTCTATCCTTAGTCCCATTCTGTGACCTAAATAGAGTAATCCCCCCCCCCCGCCCCATTCTGCTCTCATGTCACCGATGCGGTTACCTCCCCTACCTCCTCTTTGGACCTCTTCCTCCCTTACCACAGTTGCTTTTGTGGTTTGGGGGTTGTATCTTTTTGTCATCTGTGTTCTTGATGACAGCCTTTCTGACTAGGGTGAAATGGAATCTCAAAGTAGTTTTAATTTGCCTGGGGAACCAGGGGAAGGTTTAGGAGTGCCCAGCCTTTGAGATAGCCAAGGCATTTTAAAAATAATCTAATATGTGTGTGTCTTTCATTCTTGGATCTAAAGATAGCTCCTGGGTGGATGGGTGAGCGAGTGTGATCAGCCCACAGCACACTACACTACAATGGTGTAGCTGAAAACCTCCCATTACATTTTTCACCTGCCACTACACTCTCTTACGCCCTTCTCCTCAAATAGTATTTCGGCCACTTGTATTTCTTCCTTCGACAACTACCTTTCCTTTCACTAGCCCATTTGAGATTTGAAGAGTTGGGGTAGAATTTAATTTCATAAGTTATTTATAGATTCTAAAGCCAGTCTGGTGTAGATTTAAAAAAAAAAAAAAAAAACCCTTCTATAGGCTGCCTCTTCACTTTGGGTTGTTTCCTCTGACGTACAAAAGCTTCTAATCCCAGGCAATCTCATTTGTTAAATTCTTGCTAGTATCTCTTAAACAATAACTCATGAATTAAATAAATCCTGCCCCAAATCCCCCAATCTCTTGTGTCAACAGAGTAGTTACTACCTCAAAGATCAGCTGAGTCAGGGTAATAAAAATTATGAGCCTAAGATATCATATTCTAATGCTGAAGTTTAGGACAATGCCCACCATAAAGAATAGTCATTATATGAACAACAATATGAACTAACTACTACCCCTCAGAGCTCCCAGAGACTCAACCACCAACCAAGGACAATATACGGTGGGACTGATTGTTCTGGCAGCATGTATATAGTAAAGGATTTCAAAGTTGATCATCAATGGGAGGAGAGGTCCTTGGCCCTGTGAAGGTTCTGTGCCCCAGTGTAGGGGAATGCCAGGGCCAATAAGTGGGAGAGGGAGGAGTGGCAAGCATGGAGGGGGGGAGGCAACAGGGGTTTGTTCTTGTTGTTTTTGTTTCTTTGTTTGTTTGTTTTTTGAAGGGGAAACTGGGAAAGAAGAAATCATATGACATGTAAATAAAGAAAATATCTAATAAAAAAGAATAGCCATTATAATTAATTGTAGCATTAGTAAGCCTTTGAAAGGATGAGAAAATAAATCAGAGGGCAGAGTGCTTGACTAGTATACTTAAAGCCCTGTGTTTGACCTATAGCACCACTTAAACCAGGCATGATGGCACACACTATAATCCTAATACTCAAGAGATAGAGGCACAAGAATCTGGAACTCAGGGTCACTCTGAACTATGTAGTGACTATGAGACCAACCTGGGCTACTAGAGACCTTAACACAAAAATAAATTCTTTGTGAGTTGTTAGGGAAACTTAAAAAAGACCAAAAACCAATGTCCATTAACATATGCAAATCTAGTTAAACAGATGATCACTTTATGGTCTTTAATATTTTATTGCTGTCTTTGTTTTATTGGTGTGTGGGGGGTTCAGTGCTCATGCATACATGCACATAGGTTTGTGCACATGAATTTCCACAGAGATCTGAAGAGGGTATAAAATCCCCCTAAAGCTAGAGTCATAGATGATCATGGGCTGTATGATGTAGATGATGGGAAATAAACTCACGTGCTCTAGTAGAGCAGTATGAGCTCTTAACCATGGAGTCTTTTCTCTAGCCCACATTTTGCAATTTACAATAAAAAAAATGGACTTGGACAAGCACCATTAGTTGATATTTAAAGACATCTGGTAAGCGGCTGGAGAACACCAGATGTTCTTGCAAAGGAGTGGGTTTGCTTCCAAGCACTCATGCAGGGACTCAGTGTCTGTAATCTTAGTTTCAAAGGGTCTGATGCTCTCTTCTGTGCCTCAGTGGGCACTAGGCATCCACATGGTGGCTACACCTACATACAGACAAAGCAGTCACATGCATAAAAAATAAAAATAAATTAAAATTTCTTTAAAACTCTATCTACTTAAAGATTTTTGTAGCCTGGACCTTTGGGAGCTCTCAGAGACTGAAGAGCATACATGAGTTGGACTGAGGCCCCAGCACGCCTATTGCAGAGAGCTGCCTCGTTGCTTCAGTGGGAAAGGATACACCTAATCCTACAAAGCCTTGATGGGCCAAGGTACGGGGAAATACCTAGGGGCCCCACCCTTTCAGAAGGAAAGGGAAGGAGGGATTGGGGCACTGGGAGAGGAGGCAGCATTTGGGGTGTAAATAAATAAATTTTTAAAAAAGAAAAGAATAATAACATACTTGAAAAATAAAATTGGATAAATATTAGAAAGAAAGAAAGAAAGAAAGAAAGAAAGAAAGAAAGAAAGAAAGAAAGATCAATCACCATAAAAACTGCTTACTAATTGCAAATGCCAAATCCTGGGAACATTTCAGTGAGGAACCTAGAAAACATCCCTTAACAAGATAACCAGCTATAATGTGACTGGAGGAAAATCTGATATTGCATGCCTTCTTCCATGGCACAGTATTAAGTGCAAGACTTAAACAAAGCATTTGTGGAACAATACCTTTCTTGCACATAATAAATTCTTGAGGCCCAAATTCAGATATGACAAATATAAGACTAGAAAAACACATTTAATGACAACCAGGAACACAAAATAAGGTAAATCTAGAATAAAGGATGCCTCCTGAGAATGAATGACTGAGCCAACTCAACTAAGTGCAGTACACAAATCTTAAATGGATCTAATTTTAATGTGCATAAAATTGAGAACATTGAACACAGGCTGAATATAATGTGTTAGCAGTAATTATAACTTTTCGGTAGTGAAAATAGTGTTGGGATTAATAGGGAAATAGTGTCATTATTAAAATGTGCATTTGAAAATATTTAGCGATAACATCCATTCCATTGTCAACATAACTTCAGAGTCTATAATAGGAGACATACAAGTGCATTTAAGGGGAAAGATAAGATTGTCAAAGGTAATATTTGGTGAAATTATTTTAACACTTTATGGTGATTAAATCTTTTATATTAGAAAGTTAAGGTGGAGAATGTATCATGTAGGGAAAAACTAGCATGGTAAATCTTTTGAAAATTAGAATTAAAATGCAAGCATTACCCAAGATATTAAACCTTGGGAAAACAAGTCCCAAAAGACTAAGAATTTCACCATCTTAAAATGACAGAATTCTTTGTTTGGCAATTCTCAATTGAGGAATACCAAATGGCTGAGAGGCACTTAAAGAAATGTTAAATATCTTTAGTCATCAGGGAAATGCAAATTAAAACAACTCTGAGATTCCACTTCATACCAGTCAGAATGGCTAGGATAGAAAACTCAGGTGACAACAGATGCTGGCGAGGTTGTGGAGAAAGAGGAACACTCCTCCATTGCTGGTGGATTGCAAGCTGGTACAACCACTCTGGAAATCAGTTTGGCAGTTCCTCAAGAAATTGGACATAGTTCTTCCAGAGGACCCAGCCATACCACTCCTGGGCATATACTCAAAAGATGTTCCAACATGTACTAAGGACACATGCTCCACCATGTTCATAGCAGCCTTATTTATAATAGCCAGAATCTAGAAACAACCCAGATGTCCCTCAACAGAGGAATGGATACAGATAGTGTGGTACATCTACACAGTGGAGTACTACTCAGCTATTAAAAACAATGAATTTATGAAATTCTTAGGGAAATGGATGGATCTGGAGAATATCATCCTGAGTGAGGTAAACCAATCACAAAAGAACACACATGGTATGCACTCTCTGATAAGTGGTTTTTAGCCCAGAAGCTCAGAATACCCAAAATGCAATCCACAAACCACAAGAAACTCAAGAAGAAGGAAAACTAAAATGTGGATACTTTGTTCCCTCTTAGAAGGAGGAACAAAATATCCATCTAAGGAGTTGCAGAGACAAACTATGGAACAGAGACTGAAGGAAGGACAATCCAGAGACTGTTCCACCTGGGAATCCTTCCCATATTCAATCATGAAACCCACACACTATTGTGGATGACAGCAAATGGCTGGCTGACAGGAGCCTGATATTGCTGTCTCCTGGGAGGCTCTGACAGTGCCTGACTAATACAGAAGTAGAGACTCACAACCATTCATTTGACTGAGCACAGGATCCCCAATGAAGGAGCTAGAGAAAAGACCCAAGGAGCTGAAGGGTTTGCAGCTCCTTAGGACGAACTACAATATGAACTAACTAGTACCCACAGAGCTCCCAGGGGCTAAACCATCAACCAAAGAGCACACACGGTGGGACTCATGGCTCCAGCAGCATATGTATAGAAGAGGATGGCCTAGTCAGTCATCAATGGGAGGAGCGGCCCTTGGTCCTGTGAAGGTTCTATGTCCCAGTGTAGGGGAATGCCAGAGCCAGGAAGTGGGAGAGGGTGGGTTTGTGAGCAGGGGGAGTGGAGAGAAAACAGAGTTTGTTTTTGTTTTTGTTTTTGTTTTTTCTCGCGGGGAGTAACCAGGAAAGGGCATACCATTTGAAATGTAAATAAAGAAAATATCTAATAAAAAATAACAAAGAATTTTCAAATTTCAAAAGAAAAATTGGAATTATTTTCAAAGTTGGAAGACATGCTTCTTCAAATGAAATGAAAGTGGAAGGAATCTAAAGGACGACAAACAAAATAACTCAACACCATATGAAGCATGAGACCTCAGCTTCTGTCTTATCATGAACAACAGTGAGTGCTAAGTAGCCATAGAATAAGATTTGCCAGACCAAAGGAAAAATAATTTCAAATCCAAAATTCTACAGTCAAACTATTGGTTCAAGCAAGAATGCAAAATAAAGTCATTTCCAACCCAAATGTTTGCTCCTTGTATGTCCTTTCCTAGGAATTACTTGAAGATGTCTATCAATAAAATAAAACAAAATGTTAGCCAAAGAGCACAGTAGGGGGTTGTGAGCAAAGTACAATGATGTACATGTATGAAAATGCTTTAAATAGTAAATGGTAGGTTATAAGGAATAGTGAAAACCAAATGCCCAGAATAGTAATCGTATCATAATACATATCAGAACTGCAGAGCAGTCAGGAAACCAATACAGCAAGTTACAGAAACCAAGATAAACCTCTCTTTGCAGAAAGAATGCTTCTCTCTGATTCCATCCCAGCAGGTAGGAAGCCTGGGAATCTGTACTCTGCAATAACAAGAAAAAAGTTGGACAGACAGAAAGTTCAGCAACTTCTTCTTAGACATACATGGGAAGTCAGGTGACAGAACCAACCACTGCCCTGAAACTCCAGACATGGGCCCTGAGCAGGACCACAGCCAACCAGTGTGGGCAGCCCCTTGAAAGCCAGTGTCAAAGCAAAAGACTCTGCACTGCACTGCAGCAGAGACACAGTGAGAGGCCAGGTGGAGACAGGGCAAGAGTGAGAGTTCTCCAGGAACCTAATTCTAAGGAGGACCCAGGCAGGTTCTGGGAGCCCCGCCTCCTGAATTCTATCAAGTCTTCACAGTGATGCTGAGAGAACTTCTCTTGCTTCCAGCAGTGAGAGGAACAATGGCTTCAAGATGTGCTGTATTTTGTGTTTTAAGGGGGAAAAAACCTCAGAATAATTTTTTTTATTTTCACAAGTTATTTATTTATAATTTAATGAAGAAAAAATGTGGAAAAAATCTGGAATGTTTTTACTTTAGGATATCCTAGATTACTTTGTATTGGTAAATGATTTGTAAAGACTTGGAATCAAAAATATAATTACTTCAACTTAATGTCTTTCCTCAATTCAGCCCCTCCCAGGTACAAATTATTTAATAGACCCGAATTTACTTGAGTTTTCCCTTTTTTAATCACAGTTAGTTACTAAGGGGGAAAAGCCAACTTAGCCAACCTGGAGAAAAAAGTAATATGTACTTTCTACATTCCTGTTGCAGAGATACAGGGTCAAAACGCCTAGTTGTGTGATTGTAGAGCACTTTCTATCCCCTACACACTTCCACCACGGTATCAACTGTGTGCTTATTGCAACTTTTTACTCAGACATATAGGCTAGCACAAAAAGAAGGAAAGAAGGAAAGAAAGAAAGAAAGAAAGAAAGAAAGAAAGAAAGAAAGAAAGAAAGAAAGAAAGAAGGAAGGAAAGAAGGATAAAATTTTAAAAGAAAACACTGGCATGTTTGATGGCCAAACTACGTGAAAAAACTCTACAATGCCTCAACCCTACACAAAGAACTACAGGCAACTGTGTAACTTTAATTTCTTTTTCAATGCCAATTTTTAATGATGGTTCTTAAATGCTTTAACCTCCCTTCTAGCCTACCACCCATCAGAGATAGTGAAAAACTAAAGGATCTGGTAGAAGTGGAACTGATTAGAAATGGTTCCTTGGAGGAAATCCCATCTGCATTATCAGGAAATAAGTTCAGTTCACAAGGCAGCAACAGCAGCTCGATCCACTTGTAAACATTTCACGGATACAGCAGCAGTCTAGTTCAGTAGAGTTGGGATAGCAAACACGAATCAGCAGCCTTGGTGGCACTACCTAGAACAGCCAGCCAGGCTTCCGCCTCAACAGGAGTCAGCAGGAGGGACCAGGGCCAACAGGGACACAAGGAAAAGTTCTTGGCTGTTCTTCTCTCAGTGAAGCAAAGATCAGTGAAGACTCAAGACCTACAAACATTTAGCTATGCAAGCAAGCCACGCTCCCAGGTTCGTGTCGCTATCCATTGAGTTCTTTTTATACTCCCTCCAAACATCATGTGTCCTCGACTGGTCTTGCGTCAGCATGTGTCTTGCCTCAGTGCATTTGTCTGTCTCAGCTGACATCACTCTGCCAATCAGTCTATGTCTGCAGAAATGGCAAAAAACTGCAGCACGCCACCAGATGTTTTTTGGTGTATTTCTCTCTATTAAAACCCGACAAATGGAGCTCAACAGCACATGTAAGGCAGACTAATACATCTGTATTGCTACTGAATAATCCTTCATCACATGACCCTTCACATGCTTGCTTTAGCAGAACATCCGTTCACCTGTGTTTACTTCAGCAAAACGTTCCTCTGTGAGCCTGACTTAGCCTTTCACTTGTATCCGCTTCAGGAAAACACTCCTTCACATGTTTGCTCCAGCAAAACACCATTCAACACAACTGATTTTCCAAAGAACCGTTAAGTTTCCTCTTCACAACTGAATAAAGCTGGGAACAGGGAGAGGTGGCAAGGGGTGAGCACACCAGTTGATGTCTAGTGCCAAATGAACAGCCCTGACAACATCCATATGGTTTGAATAGACAAAGTAAGCATCAAAATAGTACTCAGCTATAGAGAGGATTTGAAGATTAATACATTGAGAATGTAAACCAACCAAGGCTTATAGACTAAAGGGTCAGGTGGAGAAAGCAGACCACATACAAGAACAGTTAGGAAACATAAGCAGAAAGACACAAGTTCTAACACTGATAAAAAAAGAAATAGGAGAAAACAAAAACATAGCAACAGAAGTAAGGGGTGGCCTTGTGAGCTTGTTATGAGGTTGAATGTGGCTGAGGGAAGAAACTCAGCATGAAGGCATGTCAACAGATATTTCTAAGGGACCTGAAGTATCCGCCTGTACATAAGCCTGCAAAGAATGCTTATAGCAACTTATTAATGATTGCCTAAGTTTCAAAATAACTGACATATCCTTTTGTAGCTTTGTGAATAGAAATAAATAACTAAGGAGTACAATTCCTAGACGATGCACAATTATTCATCACCAATAAAAATTGAGTACCAAGCCATGAAAAGACATAGAAAAGATTTAAATACGTGTCGCCAAGTGGAATAAGTCAATCTGAAAAGGTTGCATAGTACATCTTTCCATCTCAATGAAAGCATTTTTTAAAGAAAGAACTATAGAGCAAACAATCAGTAGCTGCTCTGGGCTAGGGCAGAATGGGAGGATAAAGAGGAACACGGAGGATTTTCAGTAGGGTGAAACTATGATGCAATAATAATGGTACATTCATTCTGCATTGGCTAAAATTCATAGAATGTATAATACCAAAAGTGGAGCTTAACATAAACTTGGAGTAATAATGGCATGGCAATGCATGATGAACAGGTACAACAAATGTTCTACTCTGATAAGGTAAAGACAGAGGCTATTTGAAAAATCTATACTTTTATCTCAACTTGACTGGGACTCTCAAATAGCTCTTTAGTAAGATGTAGGGGCTGGGGAGATATCTCAGTATGTAAAACAGGATTACACACAACCATGCATCTGAGTTCAGATCCCTAAAAACCAAAAGCAGGACAGAAGCCCACCTATAACTCAGGTGTTTAGGAAGAGAGATTGGATTCCTAGAGTTCTGGCTAGACTTGGATTCTTTGAGACACCTTTCTCAGAAAATAAATAAGATGGAGAACAATCAAGGAAATTTTTACATTCAAAAATGACCTGCAAACTACCACATGGAAGGCGTTATCTATGACTACCAAAGAATATGTTCAAATTATTTCCTTTAATGATGGTAAATCATGGCACAGTTGGCCAGATAATTTAGTTTGTTAGTGATACTCTTAACAGAATACTTGAGACTGGGTGACTTATAAAAAACAACAACAAAAAAAAAATAAAACCAGAAATTTAGTCTCTCACAGTTCTGTTCTGTAGGCTGAGCAATCCAAGATCAAGTGATCACCAAAGGCACTATATGAGAGTGATGTCCTTATTCACAGAGAGCCTTTATAGCAGAGTTGAAGGAGAGAACTCTGGCCTGGAGTTCCCTAAAAGGACACAAAGCTAACTCACGAGAGCTCCACCTTTATCATTTCCCAAAGGTACAATCTCTTAATATCATCACACTGTGGACGAGCCTTCAACAGATAGACTCAGGGAGAACATAAGCTTTCAGGAGGCAGGGTCAAGGCAGTGAAGGGTTTAAACCATTAATCTTTAAAAAGAGGACTCAAGGGGGCTGGAGAGATGGCTCAGAGGTTAAGAGCACTGACTGCTCTTCCAGAGGTCCTCAGTTCAAATCCTAGCAACCACATGGTGGCTCACAACCATCTGTAATGGAATCTGATGCCTTCTTCTGGTGTGTCTGAAGATAGCTACAGTGTACTTATATATAATAAATAAACAAATCTTTTTTTAAAAAAGAGGACTCAAGAGGCTGTGGTAAAGGGATCATAAGTTTAAAACCACCCTGGGCTATGGATTGAATCCTTGTGAGCATCAGTGCTATTTGAACATGTTTATATATATACATAATTTCTCATATATATATATGTATATATATGTATACATATGTTATATAATTTCTCATATAATGCATATGTATGTATGCATACATATATACATGTACATACATATACATCATATACATGTACATATACATATACATGAGAAAGCTCCCTTTCTCATGTGAAAGATCCCAGCTAACATAGATCCCTCTCTGCATTCTGACTGGATGTGATGTGACCCTCTGCTTCAAGCTCCTGACACCTTTACTTCCTAGCCATGATGGATTGTACTTTGGGACTATGAGATGAAATAAACCTCTGTTTCCTTCAGCAATGGGAAAAGAAGCTAAGATAGACATTGTCGTTAAGAACGGTAAAAAGGGGGGGGGGGGGGGGGGGGGGGGGGGGGGGGGGTCGGT
>JADRCD010227955.1:23056-36424 GCA_019843815.1 Montemys delectorum
TGTGTGTGTGTCTGTGTGTGTGTGTGTGTGTGTGTGTGTGTGTGTGTTTGTGTGTGTGTGTGTGTGTGTGTGTGTGTGTGTGTGTGTGTGTGTGTGTGTGTGTATTTATGTATCCACAGATCCCAAAAGCAGGAATTGAATCCCCTGGAGATGGAAGAGGTGATTGTAAGTTATCTGACACTGGTCCTGGGAAATAAACTCAGGTTCTCTACCTAGTCATGTCTTTAGTCTTGTTAGCTGATAACTTTAATCAATTTAAACAAGAGTGGAAAGGATGTTTTGTTTTGTTTTGTTTTTTACCATAATGATCATAAACTACCCATATTCTGAATTACTTTTAAAGCATATGTGAGTGCATTTGAAAACAAGATAGAAGTAAATTGGTTGGCATGTGAGCAATGAAAATGGGTAATCATATGATGAATGACATTTACCTTTTTCTATTATCTTTAGTTTTTTTTTTAATCACTTCCCTTCAATATCCACGCTGATCTAAGTCTGATACAGAGCTAGCTATCCATTCCAGAGCCCTGCACATGCTAGGCAGGTTCTCTGACACAGAGGTACATCCATAATTCTAAATTAGTTTTATTCATCAGATAAGAAGGCATTACTTTTGTTTTGAAAGTTTTCAAGTCTGCTCATTGTGTTGGACAAAGGTGTGACTGAAGAGAGAAGAGCTGATTTTGCTCCTCAGCAGCCAACTAAACCACAAGTTTAGGAAACTCCTGAGTATATTAATGTGACTGCCTTGGAACCCACCAAGATCCACCATAGGTTCTCAAATTGCTTACAGCCAAAAGACCCCAGTGTGTGGCTTAGACTCACACAATTCTATAGCCACAGTTAGAAACTTCCTGAAAACATTTGGTAGTGAGCTTAACTTTAGAGAGGATCATCCCACTTCAATTCATTATTTGGAGATCAATACAGAGAAGTCAGGATAGCATAAATAGAATCCTAGTGTAACCTACCCTGCTGTTAAATAAAGTTGCTTTCTGCTTTTCATTGACCAAAAGTATGGTTTGAACCCAGCCAGTCACTGCTTGGGGCCAGAGTTAGAAAATATTCTTTTCCTAATTTATGTTCCATTGACTTTTTATGGTGGCAGCTATTGATCTTTCTTTGTTCCATCACATCAGATGCAGCAACCCAATTCAGAGCCCAGATCGTGACTTCAGGTGAGCAGCCTTTAATGTGCAGGAGAAATAGAGGCAGAAACATGATTTGTTTGGCTTTTGTCGGGCTTTTATTATGGGCACAGATGTCAGGTGCTGTCTCAGCTGGAATCAGCTGTGGTATGGGGCAGGTGGGCTGCCTGCCTTCCTGGCATGCCATGACCATAAAACAAACTGAACATTTCAGGAATGACTCATTTGATTAGAGAATCCAAAAATAACATTGACAGCTAAAGAAGAAAAGAGCAGAGCCCTTTTTCTAGAAGGGTCACTAATGGTCCCTAGGCAAGAACAGAAAAATAATGGAGGAGGGATTGCTTGTCCTTTATACAAAATTAAACCTAAACTTCATGAACATCTTTGTTACAGAGCTGTTTAGAAAGAATGGCTTGCATTTGGTTTAAGGATCATTCTGTTATTTATATCCCTTTATGGACTCCTTTGAATATATTTCTTAAAAACTGATTTCATGGTTAGAAAAGAGCTATGTATGTCAAGTCCCACACATGAGATCTAAGAGATAGAGGACTTTACTGCCTAGGTTTGAACTGTTGTTGTACATACAGAGACTATAGAAACTACATAGACCACCTGATCCCCAGAAACTTTATTGTAATTGTTTCTTGTTTATAATCTCCACAATGGAGACCTCAGGAGCCCTCAGAAACTGTGATGACAGAGAGACCTCGCCTTCCTTGACAAAGAAGACTAGGTCTTTCTAGCCCTCTCTGAACCTGAAATGAAGCATGGGAGCTATGTGCCATAGAAAGGAGACAAAGGCAAATCTAAATCTTTTCATGTGCCCCATGCAATATCAGTATCTGTTATGAGAAACAGTACCTGAGACTCCATGCCCTACCTGCTGTAAGTATCTTCAAGGACCACATCATCATCACACAGAAAGTGTTGATTTTTCCAGAACACATCTCCAAACACACCTCAAGTAGTGACAGACACCCCAGGAAAACAGCATATGCTAGGAAGTGGAACCCCAACATGAGCTTCATTAAACATTTAAAGTCAAAAGCTACATTGCTTGGTGGAGAAAGACTAGGAGTACCTAAGTCATTTCTCTTGCTAACATGGACTTCATCATGAACCTGCTTTCCAGCCTGTGCTGGGATCCACTCAAGTTGCCTCTAAAAATGCAGCACTGGGCTTGAGTTCAGAAGTAAGAGGGCTCTAGTGCAACCTCTACTCAGCGAGATGCTGGATCAGAAGAGTAAAGTGTGGTCTGCCCTGGCCACATCTCAAATATCTCTTCAGGTTTTCCCTTCAGATTTGACTGCACATTAGGACAGAGGTGTCCATTCCAAAAGCCACCCTGCACTGCCTGTTCCTCAACACAGCTTCTACTGGAGTCTCATTGCTGCTCCAGGCTTACGAAGAGGCTCCCTCCTCTTTTCTGTGGGAGCAGTGGGTCTGAAGACACTGTACATTAAGAGAGACTGGTGAGAAGCTTAAATGTCCCAGAGCTTAAACTTCAATCTCTTCAGAAACCATCTTTAAACCAGTGCCACCAACATGGTATAACATTACCCTTTAGTATATTTTTAAGTGCTTATAAACAGCCTTGGTACTTTCTAACAGAATATTTTTTTGTTATCTCAAACTGGGTAGTTGAATCTCACAGTATCCTAGCAAGAAAGAACTGGAAGAAAAACACCTAAAGGCATATTATGATGTGTCTTTTCTTCACTCTAGTGTCATGCCTACATTTTGGTTACATTGATTTAGGAAGCTCTGGCACAAAAGACAAGAAATATGTACAATTCTTCCTGTTGACCCATTTTAGCAAAATCAGGAAAAAACATCTACTTGACATCCTGAGGCTTAGTGACCAGAACCAGAGCCCTGAGTTGAGTGGATGAGGCAGTATGGTAGAGAGCCTTGATAGGTCATTGACAGGCCATTTCCTTTATTAAATATGGCTGGCCTGCCCTTTACCTCTTCTTCAAATCTCTGTAGGTCACTATTTTCTGAAACCTTGGGGGGAAGAAAAGAGATGAAATAATTATTAGATCATACATCTCACCTAAGGTATGTGTGTGCTTCAAGGTGGTAGGTTAGGGGTGCTCAAAGGAATGACCTGTCTAGTCCTTGTAAATCTATGGATTTTGCAGGTTTGATATCTTTGGTGCTAGACAAACCTTCTTCATTCAGAAGAACTAGTCTGGGATTTATGTGTTAATCCCAGAAGCAGACTTAGAGGATGGGAAAATGTGGAGTCTCTCCCCATGCTACCAAAAGGTTTGTTTATACCAGCACTTTTCTCCACATGTGATGCAATGGTATCGGTATCTTAAGTATCAGAAACTCTAGGTGGTCAGACCATCATTCTTTCCATGCTCTCGGTGGCTGGCTGGTCTCTTCTGACCTGATTGGTCGCCCAGGAGCCCATCTCTACTCAATGTCATTTCAACCATCACCAACCAGAAATTATATAGGCAAGCTTACCAATTATCACAATCAGGGCCTTAGATGGTTAACATAGGTAACTGCCATCACCTTGGAGGAAGAAACCCCTTTCCATACACTTGCTTGGGCCTGTGCATGTGACATTCAAAGGGTTCCATAAATGTGGAATTTGGGAGCCAATGCACCCAAAGACCCTTGAACACTTCGGGTTCTGTTCACAAGTAATCCTGCCACAATCGTGAGCTTTTAATTTCTTATTCTTAGTTACCTTTTTCTGTTAGCCTCATACTGAGTTTGTTTATGGGATATGTATTTTGTTTAACCAAATATTAGTAACCCAGGACATTTTTAAAGCAAATCTTTAGTGATCTTTATTTACACTGACATTTAAGTCAACCATTGAAGAATGTCCTCACAAATAGATTTATGTTATTCACAAAAATCTCTCAACCAAGCACCTACAATTATATTGTACCTTTAAAGAATATGGCACAGGTAAGTGACATATAAACAGAGAGAAATTAACCAGGAATAAACATCATGCCAATAGAGATAAATGTAGACATGCTATAGGGAATTCAGAGCCAGAAAATTGTTTAAGTACAAAAAGAGTGAATTAAGGACCAGAGAATACTGAGGAAGAAGGAGCAGAAAATATATAAAAACCAGAGGCTAGGAAAAGGTCTGCAAAATGTCATGCTCTGAGTGTGTCAGACACAGGCATAACAATATTATTTCATGGCAACTACTTTTATGTCAAGTAACATGGTTTTATGGCTGCTTGCACTGGGTCTGAAGAAGTGTAGTCATGTCATCAGTCATGAGTAGGAGAAGCCCCTGTGACCTACCTACCCTATTTCAACTAATTAGCTACTAGAACATTCTAAGAGTAATGGATCATTCTTTTCATTTGTGTTCCAAGAATTCATCCTACAAAGTACCAATGGACAGCTCCAAACCCATGGCCATACAGAGGACCTTAGGTAAACTCACTGTGTCCAGAGAGGAAAAAAAAAATAGTCATGAATGTGGGAAAGTGATTCATGGAGAAATGGGACATTGACGGGGATGAGAGAGAGAGGAGAAAATAGCATGTAGAAAAAATTCCAATGATCATAAATATGTGAGATAGCCAAAGAGCTAAGTTAACTAATAAAAACTTGAAATCAAAATAATGAAACCATAACAAATGTGAGAAATAACACAAGGACCTAAAATATCTTTGACACAGCTTTTTAAGATGTAGTATGAAAAAATATAGCTTATGTTGATTTGGTACACAAAACTAAACTATGTCATACAGATAAAATATGGTAGACATTACATTGCTTTGCATCCTTTAATTCAGGGAGCATGCCATTTTGAGAGGACAGTGTGCAAGGCTGAATCTTGTCCTTTCACCACATGGGTTCAAGGGATTGGATACAGTTTGCCAGTGTTTAAGCACGTGGCTTTACCCTCTAAGTCATCTCACCTCCTCATATCATAAAAGATTTCAAAACCATATGCCATGAAGTCCACATAACATAATATACTAAGGAGATTAAAAAAAAACTTTTGGATTTCAAACATTTGTAAGGGGAAAAGATACACACACATACACACACCATAAAAGGCCAAGATACAAATGAAAAAGGTGTATAAAATATTTATAATAAAAATCATGTTTTAATTACTTTTATGTGTAATGAACATTAACAAACACCAGCAAATGTTGTAAATAAAAAAGAAATAGCAGTTCTTTTAAAAAGATTTCTCAAAAATTAAAATCAATGATGTTAACATCTAAAAACCACTGTTACTAGTATTTTATATGAGTAACTAGAATATGTCACGTTTCCAGAGTGTAAAGCACCTGGTAGACAGCTATGTTGAGGATTTTATTTAAAGTGTACATTCATACCAATATGAAAGGGGGCACAAATATCAGAGCACTTTCATAATAACTTGCTATACTCTAATGAAGAAGGCTGGTGATGTGGCTAGTGATGTGTTGATAAAGTGGCTTCCCAACAACCTGAGTTAGTTTGATCCCTGATCCCCAGAACCCACATGGTGGAAGGGGAAATATTGAGTCCTGCAACCTGTCCTCTGACCTCCTCATGGCTTGCCCACATTCGTGCGCATATACACAGAGGAGATGATAAATGTATTGTTATTTTAATTTACAAAAATGAAAGCATATATAATTGAGTTTTTTATTTAATGCTTTATGTGAAATTATATAAAGATATAAGACCATAAAAATATAATTTAGATGTAAGTTAGATGAAGCTATTACACTGTACGCTACTTTAAAATGATGATTATCATGCTTAAAGCTGCCAAAGGCAATTCTTTCTCATCATAATGTGTATTTTTGGATATATAAATGAAAAAGTCAATAAGCCATTGCAATGTGGAAATTCCAACTATGGGCTACTTCTTAAAAGTGCAATTGCTGATCACTATGCCTAAAACACAGAACAGTAAGTGTTCTGCCAAGAGGCTCAACCAGACACAGAAACTTGATTTTAAATAAATAAGTTTTTATGCCCAGGGGAGAACTTGCAAAGCACTATGAGAGCTGGCATGTCTTGAAAGTCTAGTAATAGGAATGGAGAGTAGGGACCACTAATCACAGAGTCGGGTACCTGTCGCTGATGTACTGACTTCACCCATGCATATCAGGAAGCAGAGCATCCACAACAGCAGAGATCACAAATGCTCCTGGAAGGCTCCCCCTGAACAGCTCCTTAGATTGTCAAGTTCACCATCCTCACGTTGCAGGTAAGGAACTTGGCCAGATAATTCAGTATCCCTGGACTTTGGTGTCAGGTCAACTCATTTATATTAAGGCATCTCCACTCTACAGATTCTCAAAGTACAACAGACCTACTGAGTTTTGATATGTGATCAGAGGATTTATAAATTGTTCTTAATTCACAAGTGGGAAGGGAGGGATGAACCTGGGAGGGAAAGTGGGTGGGGGGAGAGCTGGGGGAAGAGGAACCTGATCTGGAATTGGATGAGGGAAAAGGACTGAAGCCCTGAGGGCCAGCAGAAAGAATGGAAACAAGAAATAGGAGGTTGGGGGTCCCTCCAGAATGCACCAGAGACATGCGAGATAAGAGACTCTCAGGAATCAAAGGGAGTGACCTTAGATGAAATGCCTGACAGTAGGGAGAGGGAACTTAGAGAGACCACCTCCAGCAGGAAGACAGGGTGTCAAGTGAGAGATGGGGTTGCCATCCCACAGTCAAAACTCTGACCCATAATTGTTCCTGTCTGAAAGAATTACAGGGATGGAAATGGAGAGGAGCCCGAGGAAAAGAAGGTCCAGTGACAGGCCCAAAGTGGGATCCAGTTCAAGGGAAGGCCCCAAGACCTACACTATTACTGAGGCTGTGGAGTACTCACTATTACTGAGGTTGGGGGGATCTATCACAACTGCCCTCCGAAAGACCCAACAAGCAGCTGAAAGAGTCAGATGCAGATATTTGCACCCAACCAGTGGACAGAAGCAGCTGACCCCTGTTGTTGAATTAGGGAAGGCTGAAAGAAGCTGAGGAGAAGGGCGATCCTGTAGGAGGACCAGCAGTCTCAATTAATCTGGACCCCTGAGATCTCTCAAACACTGGACCACCAAACAGGTAGCATACACCAGCTGATATGAGGTCCCCAACACACATACAGTAGAGGACTTCCGAGTCTGTGTTCATTCAGAGATGATGCACCTAACCCTCAAGAGACTGGAGGCCCTAGGGAGTTTAGAGGTCAGGTCGGGTCAGGGCTGGGGGCATCCATGTGGAGACAGTGGGGTGAGGAGGAGGTGTGGGACGTGGAGCAGTCAGCGTGTGGACCGGGGGCAGGGGGATGGTGGGGAATGGAGTATGGAGTGTAAAAAAATAAATTAATTTAATAAAAAAATTATTATTAATTTAAGCCTTCCCTTTTTAAAATTATTCCATGGATGAAGTACTTTATTTGAAATTTAAATAAATCCTTTTTTCTAAAGCACCTTGTAAGACAATGTTTTTAAGGGCATTATGACAAGGTTCTAGTGTGCCTTCTGCTCTGGATATGTTGAACTGTGCCTGCACCTTGGGATAATCACAAGTATGGATGCCCACATGTGTGCTTCTTGCCTGTTGTCTCTAGGGATTTTCACAAGAGCCAGGAACACATTTCCCAAGGATCTCCCGCAGCAGTAAATCTAAAGGCTAAAGAAAGGGCTGCCTTAAAATATTTGTCTGACATTCCATTGCTGTTGAAGGGCAGGCATTCAGGAGACAGGAGGAGGCAACTTAAGTCTTATCCATGTATTCCTTTGTCAAAGAAAAATGCATCTATTTCCACTCTAGAGATTCATCATTAGATTAGTTCTAGTGAAGAAAGTAACAGTTTCCTTCCTTTTTATTGGATAGTTTCTTTATTTGCATTTCAAATTTTTCCCCTTTCCAGGTCTCCCCGTCAGAAATCCCCTATCCCATTCCCCCTCCCCCAACCTTTATGAAGGTGCTCCCCCACCTAACCTCCAGTCTTCCTGCCCTGACATTCCCCTACACTGGGGCATCTAACACTCTCAGGCCCAAGGGCCTCTCTTTCCACAGATGTCTCCCAAGGTCATCCTCTGCCACATACGTGGCCAGCGCCATGGGTCCCTCCATGTGTACTCACTCTTTGGTTGGTGGTCCAGTCCCTGAGGGCTCCAGGAGGAAAGCGACAGTTTTCAAAGCATACAGAAACTGTAAGTTCCAGAAATCTCCTTCTGGCTTGACAGGACATGGGAGCATGGAAGCTATGTGGAGATGTGGAAAGACCTCTTTGGGCTCAAGTAAAAGGGCTCTCCTCTCTGCATTTCTTCTATTTGGCTTCTATATAAGCTTTCAAGCCCTCAGAGAAGTACTTCTGTTGCTGCTAAAGATGGTTGAAAAATGGCTCTTGGGCCACCATACAGACAAAGGACTTTAAATTTCCTAGAGTAGCAAGTGGAACTCTTTGCAACAACTCGGACTCCAGTTTACAATAGTATTTGTTTCCAATAGGTATCTACCTTCCTTCTTTGTATGTACTTTATACCAGAACTCAAGAGTGTTCTTTCAAGAAGATCCAAACAAAAGGAAGAGTGTTTAAATGCTTAGTTTTTGTCAGGTAGCTATGTAAACATGACAATCCTAGAAACCTGTCAGCCAGTATTCCTCTTTCTCTCTCCTAAAGAACTTAGGAGTAATTTCCTAGACACTGGTCCCTTGAAAGCTGTCTTAATTAAAGCTGTACTGGTAAGTTGTCTGCACAATGGTAATCACAGATGTCTATAATACTTCTCAAGTGGAAATGTCAAAGGAAAATTGTGCGATCTCTATTAGTGGCACGTAATTAAAGGTCCTGATTCATTCTGGGAGGGTCTCAGTGGGGACTTTTAACTGAGAGTTCATTGGGCATACAGCTAGCTGAATAGATTGGCCTTTGCTAAAAACTGAATGCAATTCTATCATCACTGGATGGATTAGTAGACCAATAATCAGCAGTAAACTGCTGTGGGATCTGAGAAGTTAAATACATGGTAATAGTTATCCCAATAAAACTGTTCAGGCGATGACTAATGAATGGCCTCAACTCAATAGTATCTCTGCCGTGCTAGGGAAGCAACAGAAATAGAGCCAAGCAGCACATTAAAAACTCCATGAAGTCTTTGTGAACTGATGTCTGACCATACTCGAGACAAGTCCACCAGGCAAATATTTACTTTGTATCTGCCGAGCACCAGGCACCAGGAGAGGGGAGGCCCTCTCTTTGTCTTTGTTCATGACACATGGGGGAGGGGGGCTATGTCTCTACCCTGACTCAGTTCTTCCTCCACAGAGCCCACAGGTTTAGTTCTTCCACAAGCCTAATATAACCTAAGGCATCAGTCTCAGTGACTTCAAATCAAAGCCATGGAGGTCAGGAAAGTGACAGAGCTTAGCTCTATCCTCCCCTTAGCGCTGCACCTGCGCTGACCACATAGAGCTGTGAAACAGACAATGACCTGGCTTGAGTCCTTTCCATTGCACTGAGTCATTTCCATTCCTTCCACAATGATCTTTTCATTTTAACTTTAAGTGGGAAGAGCCAGAGAAAATACTTTTCATATCCATATTCATAAGCCAACAGAAGGTACACATGTCCATAATACCAACATTGTAGATGTGGAGGCAGGAGGATCACAAGTGGGAACTTAATGCCTTTCAAAAGTCCAGAGTCTGAGAAGTGGTGAAAGTAGAGAGCTAAGATTCTGGGTTCCATCTAAGACTGAAAACAAAAGAAGATGAGCGAAAAGATCAGAAGGTTTTTTGTTTGTTTGTTTCAGTAATGTTTCCTTTCTGTAATTCTTTGAGCAGTGACTATGGAGAATGTGTTAGTCACTTTCCATCACAGGGATAAAATGCCTCCAGAATCAGTGGCTGAAAGGGGGTTATTTTACCCATGTTCTCAGTCCATGATTGCTTGGCCTTATTGCTTTGAGCCAGAAGCAGCATAATACACTGTGACAAAAATATGTGAAGGATCAGACACACTCAGAGTTTCCAAGAAGGTTGGAGGGGAGAATTCAATATCCTCTTCAAGAGAATATGTATGCCCAATGACCTAACTTCCACTAGGTTCCATCTCCTGACAAAAATCAACAAAACCAAACAGAGGGCTAAGACTTTAGCAGTTGGGCCTTTGGGAAGCATACCATATCCCAACTTCTGACCACAGCACAGAAGTACAATGTTAGGTCTCAAGTCAAAGCAATCAGGTGAACAGGCTCGTGTTTAAGAAGCCTGATGCAGTCAAGGAGGAGAAAGATGTACTACTCAAGTGCCTCAAACAAGCAACAACCCACCTGGGGAGCAAAAGGAGAGAGAACAGTGTTTAGCTGCAGGAGGGTGCTCTGCACTGGGGGCTAAGCAATTAGACCACTGAGTGTAGGCTGGCCAGCTCCTCTCCAGCTGTATTTCTGCAAAACTGAGAAGAAAGCCAAGGGTGCTTCCATGAGGTCCTTACTGTGTTCCACTCAAATTCTTCTCTCCATAATACCTCTACTGTGGCATTTGCTTGCTTGCTTTATTTTTTTTTTCAAGGCAGGGGTTCTATATATATATATCCACAGCTGGCCCCAAACTCGGATCAGTCTACTTCAGCCACCTGAGTGCTGCAATTCCAAACATGTACCACCATGCCTGGCTCCCCAGGAGAATTCTTAAGACCTCGACATCACTTTTCCATTTTACTAAGATCTAGAAAGATCAAAACTGACCTGTGTACCACAGTCTCGCTGTTATGAAAGGTGGGAAAGTAATAGACTGAAAGAAGTGGGTGGCAGGTTCCTGCCAAAAAGGAACGCTCAAACTCAGACCTGGGTGTCCCTAAAGACCTTCCTGGTTACCGCCTGACAACCCCTCCAGGTCCCCTCTAAAGGAAGAGATTTGGTTTCTTACCTCTTTGTAACACCCTAATTTTTATTGAAGCCTACAGTGCATCTTGGTTAAAGGCCCAGAAAACCAGTGAAGACACCGCTAACTTCACAACATCCCCTGCCCAAGATAGGGGAGTACTCCTCAGATCAAGATTGCTTTGGGCTCTGACTTTGTTTCCCTGCATTTGGAGGTTGGGAGGAATGCAAAGAGAACACAAATCCATACTTAACAGAGTCCAAACAGCAATGAGCAGAATGCCACAGTGCCCACGTGTTGATGGAACGCTGAACAATCTCTCTCTAACCAGAGGCTCAGCAGCCTCTATGCTCAGCATGTCAACCAGGCCATACTCACTCAACCCCCTCAGTGGGAAGCTAAGGCACCCTGAAGACCTTACTGTCCTAATTCCTGACTGGATCCGGAGAACTTTTTAAAACTCTGTTAGGTAAGCTAGAGAGACTTCAGCACACTCGGGGGCCTGCTAACGACCCCTCCCTCATAATCAGCTGTGAACTCCATGTCTGGTATCTCTTGCAATATAATTTTCAGAAAGACAGTGTCACTTTTGGCCCTCTTTCAGATGTAAAATCCAATATGGGAGTGGGGAAGGTGGAGAGAACGGGGTTTTATTGAAACTCTCTTGGGAAGGATGTTTATGCCAGTTAAAGAATGGCAGTCTTACAGATGTATGTTTCAATTCTTTTTAATCTACTGTTACATGATTTCTTTTTCTCAAAACATTGAGATCTGAGTTGTATTTCACGTCCTGGGTAGGAACATGGCTTTCTAAACTGTCCAAAATATTACCAAGACATTCTACTATTCCTTTTCTCAAGAGTTAAATCAAATAGACCTGCCAGTCATCTAGACAGGAAAAAACCCCTCACGAAGATGCTAGTTCCAGAAATTGCAAGAAACATCATGCACCTGAAGTCAGGTTAAGAAGATGAGAATAACTAGGCCCTTAATGAGATATGTACATCTGTTCCCTCAGTGCTAGGCCTGTCTGCTTTTGTAAGTTTTACCTCAGAAAGCAATGACCATTTATTTTCTTTCTTCAGTCTCCACTCTTCACACATTAGCCAAAATCCTAAGGTTGCTTGCCCGGACACTGAGCATTCCCACTCAAAAAACCCACTCCATAGAGCTACTCACAATCTCAATGTGAAGCCTGTCTGTTTATTGACTTCTAACTCAATAAACACAACTGACTGATGATCTTACTTCTATCCCCCTTCTCCTTCCTTCTCCTCCTGGCAGCTACGAAGAGTACTAGCTTGTGTGTCCTGTTGGGGTTTTCTCTCAAGGTTAAATAAAACTGTCCTCCAGTTTCCTTCTTAGACCTTTTCTAAACATTTTAAGACTAAGAAGTTGCAAGATGGACTTTCTATTCCATGATAACAAAAGCCTCAAATCTGATCAATAAATTGAGTACACCTGAGGGCTGGACTGCAGTTGGTAGGAGGGTTCCCAGATTATTCTAGCTGAATCACCATGGACAATATATTTATTATTCTATTCATGTTGCTATCACACAACCTCTGAAATAGGAACAGACTATTAATCCCTCTACAGCACGGAAGGTCAAGAAGTATGGAGATTTTTCTTATTACATTAGTGGGAGAGGATAGAAAGAAAGGGGGAAGTTATATCTGTAACCCCTGAAATGGGCAATTCAAGCTGTCCAAAGGTGATGTAAGACTCATAGTAAATGACATGTAACAGACAACATATTTAGGTGATGGGTGCTATGCAAATGTTCCCAAAAGCCCTGAACTACATGCTTCTGTGACAAGCACTCTACATAATCCTCTCTCCAAACCTTACTGAGCTTCTAAACTTTGCCTCTGCTCTGACTAATTGCTCCCTCCTCGGAGGTACACTGTTTCTTAACTAGCTCTGGTCCTGGTGTGACCACATGTCCCTCTATTCTTTGCTATAGAACGCAAAAGCCTGGAAGTCCTAGAGGGTGCTCACTAAATCCCAGTATCAACCAATATCAGCGGCATAGTCAAACCATAGTAGACAGTGATCTCACGGGAAGAGAAACAGTATCCAGGACCCTCTATGCATGAGATGCTCTGCAGTCACCCCTCCCCCATTCTCATTACTTTCTAAAGCCTAGGATGCGTAATAACATTACTGACATAAAATCCAGGAGGAAGATAATTTGCAGCTGGAATTAAGAAGTGCTGGTCTTTAATTAAGGATTTGCAATAGCTCTTGTAACTCGTGTTTTCAGGGAGTATAGACAGCTCTGGAGAATGAGAACCCATGGACAAGAGAGGATACAGGACATGGGTTCTATCAATGAGGACGTCTTCCTTCTCCTTGTCCTCCTCCTCCTC
>JADRCD010227956.1:0-10334 GCA_019843815.1 Montemys delectorum
TGAAGCCTGGTAGATCTCTGAGTTAGAGGTCACCCTGGAACACACAGAGTTTTCCAGGACAGTCAGGAGTATATAGCCATGGAGCAGTGGTTCTTAACCTTCTTAATGCTGTGACCTTTAATGCAATTCCTCATGTTGTGGTGACCCCAAACCATTTATTTTGTTGCTACTTCACAACTGTAATTTTGCTACTATTATAAAATCTACATACCTGACATCTGGTATGTGACCCATATAGGGGGTCGAGACCCACAGGTTGAGAACCACTGCCACAAAGAGACCCAGTCTGAAAAAATAAAAATAAAAAAGGAAAAAGTAGCAATAAAGCAGTAATTCAAAAAAGGAGAGCAGAGGGAAGTGTCCAGGAAGAGGTTGCAAAACAGCAGTAGCTCTAATGGCATCAGATTACTTCTAGTGCAGGCTGGGAGGAATTTGAAAGCAGGTATTTTGAGGCCTAGCATCGAGATCCTCACTGATACTGCACCAGATTTTAACTAAGCCTACGTGCAGATTCTCACATGCACTTGCTCTGGTTTGTCCTGGACATGCGCTAAGGACATTTCTCTGCTCCTTCCTCACCAGGCGGCCTTGGATCAGGTAAGGACACTCCACTCATCTAAGAGATCTGCCTGCTTTTCACCAACTCCTGAGAGCTGGCAGTCGAGCGGTAAAGCCAGAAGCAGAAAATATAGAGCATCTGCTCCATCAATCACAGTCCTTTCAAACACTGAGCACTGGACGCACATTTTGGCCCAGCTCGACACAACACTGGCACTGAGCCCTGTGTTTCTACGCCGCTCATGACCTGCTGATGACTTTCCAAATGAGGTTCTGTGAGCTTTCTGGAAAGCCACAACCAGACTATGAGCCACTGCTTAGGTATTGTCCCTTATACTGCCACCATCGATGTAATCAGAACACACAGGGCTGGTGAGGTGGTCACCTGGGTAAAGGTGCTTACTGTTAAGCCTGAAGACTGAGTTCCTCACCATGTGCTGGAGAAAACTGACCCTTGCAAGCTGTCCCTGACCTCCACATGTATACTATGGCACATGTCCCCCAACCCTCCACCCATGCACACAAAAATCTTTTTTTTTTTTTTAAAGATTTTTAAATTTATTTTATGTATATGAGTACATTGTAGCTGTACAGATGGTTGTGAGCCTTCATGTGGTTGCTGGAAATTGAATTTAAGATCTCTGCTTGCTCCAGTCAACTCTGCTCAATCCAACCCAAAGATTTATTTATTATTATATATAGGTACACTGTAGCTGTCTTCAGACACATCACAAGAAGGCATCAGATCCCATTACAGATGGTTGTGAGCCACCATGTGGTTGCTGGGATTTGAACTTAGGACTTTTGGAAGAGCAGTCAGTGCTCTTACTCGCTGAGCCATCTCACCAGCCCACACAAAAATCTTAAAATGTAACTTAAGAAAAAAAAAAAAAACACCTCCCCAAGAAGGGCTTGACTGAGCTGGCATTGCAGGGGCAGGGAGCTCACTTAGGTGTGCACGAGCGCTCACACCGTTTCTTTTCTGGGATGGGAGGAGGTACTAGGGATCAAGCGCAAGGCAAGTGCACTATTAGCGATATCCCTTGCTAGTACTCTACTGTGTCCCCACAAAAATACTAAACAAAACAAACCCAGCTAGGTGGTGGCGCACGCCTTTAATCTCAGTACTAGGGAGGCAGAGGCAGGAGGATCTTGAGTTCTAGGCCAGCCTGGTCTACAGAGGTTCCATGATAGCCAGGGCTACATAGATTAAAACCCTGTCTAGAAAAACCAACCCCAAAAAACAAAACCAAAGTTAACCCACTGAGTAATTAAAAACAAGCAAAAAACCCAAAACACAGTACAGACTAAGAACATCTTTGAAAAACACTTATCTGACAGAGTATAATGCACAGGAGCTGCAGAGATGGCTCAGTGGTTAAGAGCAGGCTGCTCTTCCACAGGACCTGGGCTTGATTCTCAGAACCCACTTGGCAGCTGACCACTGTAACCCCAGTCCCAGGGGATCAGATGTCCTCTTCTGGGCTCCGAGAGCCTCGGGCACATATGTGGCGCACAGACACATGGCAATGCAATATTCTGAGAACCTCTTACATTCTAAGAGACAAGAACTTTTTTTTTTTTTTTTTTTTTTTTTGCGGGACTTCACAGCCAAAGTTAATATATTTTAAGGTCCCTTAAAATTTAAGACTGCCAGCATTATTGTACCCTCAAACTTTATTTAACCTGCCTTTAAGAGAACAATGTAGAAGAGAACCACCTTAGCTGCCTTGGGTATATTAAGTAATCAACTTTTACAACCTGAGCTAATGCACAGCTCTAATCTTATGTATTTTTAATGCCCTTGACCCAGGGCAATGCAAATACAGAAGCTGAAAACAACTTCCTAAAATCCACCATTCATGTTAAATAATCATAATATTTAGTTGATGATGTATTATCTGTGTCAGCTAGAATCAGCTGAATTCAGAGACCTAATCCCTTGTAAAACTTAAATGATTTCAGTAAAGTATCCCACTGCCATGTGGTGCTTTCTGTGCTGCCCAATAAAGACAGAGCAAAGCCCTTTGTTAGGGACAGACACCACTCCCACACATAAGACACATACTGCACATATAGACCCAACTTACATAACACACACACACACACAGAGGGACAGACAAGATTCCCAGGGCAGTCTGCAGGCAAGCAGGCAGGCAGGCAGAGAGAATTCCCATCTGCACTCACTCTTGTTATGTGGCTCCAAGGAGAAGTGCTTTTACTTCTTTTTAGTGTGACACCAACACATTATTGGTAACTCACTCACGAATGCCTTTCACTAATCCTATAAGATGCAAAATGGCGAGAGGGGCACCAGCACATTTCACAAGCTTTGTTGTTGCCCCTTTCCTTGTGTCAGACCTTAGGGCTGGGGATATTCCTGCTCAGTTGGATGAATTAAATGCAAGTTGATGAGGCCTGAGTTTATTAATCTGGCCCCCAAGTAGCATCGGCAGGGGGCGGCACTGAATCACCAAAGGCTAGGTGAATGTAGTTATCATAATGGGCAGCACAGACAAAGCAATGTCCATGATGGTCTAATCTGTGGTGGTCAGCACAGGTAAGGTGAGTTTTATAATGGCATGACTCATGTGGACCTTTGTTCTAGCTAATCAACCATGGTACTTCCAGGCATGAAGTGGATAAGAAGCCTACTGCATTCTTTTTTTTTTTTTCTTAAAGCAGCCATACAAATGGAAAATCTCTTAACAAATGCAAGAAAGGCTACATTGGATCATGGCAAAAGCAGATCTCGCCCTCGAAACGATTTCCATACTTGAGCGAGTTTGCAGACCCATAAGACCACGGATGAAGGACCTTGATAAAACTGCCTTTCTCCAGTCCTTCCCCAGAGGGATCTATGGCCTTTTACAAGGGGAACTGTACAGTGGGGGAAACGAAGCAGTCAGATTATCTGGGATACCGATTCTTGCTGATTCCAGGAACCCACAAAACATTGTTGTCCTTCAATTAAAGTAGGAGCTTTTGGAGGTCAGATGATTCATGGAGTTTTGGTTGAAGTCCAACTGGGTCCCCAAACTCATCTTCTGGTTATTTCCCCAGTTCCAGAATGTATAACTGGGATACATATACTTAGAGGTTGGCAGAATTCTCACATTAGTTCCCTGACCTGTGGAGTGAGGGCTATTATGGTTGGAAAGGCTAACTGGAAGCCTTTAGAGTTGCCTCTGTCAGGGAAAATAGTAAATCAAAAACAGTAGCACATCCCTGGAGGAACTGCAGAAATGAGTGCAACCATTAAGGACTTGAAAGATGCAGGAGTGGCGTTCCCACCACCAGACGTGGTGTCCTTGAGCAGATTAACACATCTCTAGCACATGGTTTGCAATTATTGGTCTAGTAAATGTCCTTTTTTCCCAGTACCTGTCCATAAAACCACCAGAAACAATTTCTTTTCAGCTCCACCTCCTGAGTCAGAGGTTTCTCTGGGTAGCCTGACTGTGCTGAAAATTGCTCTGGAGACCAAGCTGGCCTCAAACTCACACCCAGCTGCCTCTGCTTCCAAAGAATGGAGATTAGAGTGTGCTACCATGCCTGCCTGAAGCTTTCAATTAGATCTTGATCATCTAATTCACAAAATATCAGTTCACCATATTGATGCCATCAAGCTGATTGAACAGAGTGAACAGAGGCAGCAACTACTTAGGATTTGTTTGGACTTGTGTAACACATATGCACACCAGAGATGGAACATAAATCCAACTATAATTCAAGGGCCTTCTACCTCAGTGAAATTCTTGAAAGTCTAGTGGTGTGGGGCAGGCAGAGACGTTAGTTTTAAGGTGAAGAAAAGTTATGCAGTGGCCCCTCCCATCACCAAGTGACGTCAGCAGAGGAGGCATTCAATAACCAAGCAGATAGGATGGCCTGTCCTGTCGACAGCCAGCCTCTTTCCCCAGCCAGCCCTGTCATTCCCTAATGGGCACAGGAACAAAGTGGCCTATGGTGCATACCTTAACAACATGGACTTCCACTCATCAAGGCTGACCTGGCTACAGCTGCTGCTGAGTACCAGATCTGCCAACCGCAGAGGTCAATACATTGAGCCCTAGATGTGGTGCCACCATCTGTGGACTTACAGAATACCTTATCCACCATCATGGTATTCCACACACTATTGTTTCTAAGGAACTCAGTTCATAGCCAAAGAAGTGTGACAATGGGACCGTGACTTGGAATCCACTGTTCTTACCATGTTCCCTACCATCCTGAAGCAGCTGGCCTGATAGAAAGATGGAATGGCCTTTGAAGACACAGTTATAGAGCCAATTAGGTGCAGCAGCATGGAGGGTTGGCAGGGTTCTCCTGAAGACAGTATATGCTTTGAATCAGTATCAAATATATGCTATGTTTTTTCCCATAGCCAAGATCCATAGGTCCAGGAATAAAGGGGTAGAAAATGGAATAATTCCACTTACTAACACCCCTTGTGCCCCACTAGGAATTATTTTGCTTTC
Organism: Montemys delectorum; assembly: GCA_019843815.1. Classification (NCBI taxonomy): domain Eukaryota; kingdom Metazoa; phylum Chordata; class Mammalia; order Rodentia; family Muridae; genus Montemys; species Montemys delectorum. The sequence continues at coordinate 5,037 of JADRCD010227956.1, forward strand.
TGTTCCTATGACGGTTCCAGATGGGGAAGTGCTCTTGCAATGAGACACCACAAATATCTCACTCAACTGAAGCGCAGACTGCCTCCTTAAGGCTTCTGATGCCCGAAGCCAGCAGACTATCAAAGAAGTAACAGTGTTAGGAGAGGTGACTAATCCAGATCACCAAGAGGAAATTGGATTGCTCCTCCGCAGTGGAGGTAAGAAAGATTCTATCTGGAGTGTAGGAGATCCTTTAGGGCCTCTCTTGTTACTACCGTGTCCTGTGATGAAAGGCAATGGGAAACTACACCAGTCTAACCCAGGCTGGATGACAAAGAAAACATTCCCCTAGGAATGAAAGTAGGAGTCACTCCTCCAGGAAGATAGTCACAACCTGCTTGCTGAAGGTGGAAGAAATACAACTGAACAGTCGAGGAAAGCAGTGATACACACCAGCCAAGGCCACATGACCAGTTGCAGAAAGGATTTTGACTGACTTGAATGTTTCTGTCATATTTTGTTAAGAATGTGTCTTTGTTTTCTTTCCTTATTTTCTTTATTATGTAATGTAACAGCAATTATCAGTAATTATCTAAGATAGAGATACTAAAATAAAAATCCCTCAAGAGACTCTGCCACCTATACTAAAATTTATAAATGTGTTTACAGTATACCAGAGATACTATATCATGTTAGGCACAATTACGACCTGGTATTTGTTTTCATTTGGAAATTAAGCATGATATAAGAACAAATGATTGTGTGTCAAGTTAACAACGAGTGGACCACCATGACTAGCTAAAATTAGAAAATTTAAAGTAGCCAAGTATGGTGGCACACATCTTTAGTCCCAGCACTTGGGAGGGGAGGCAGGATCTCCCCTGTTGAGTTTGAAGCCAGTCTGGCCTACATAGTGAACTCCAGGACAGCTGGGCTACATAATCAAAAAAAAAAAGTATTTATCATGTACAAATAATTCTTAAAACTCAACAAAACGAACCTCTTGATTAAAAATAAGATCCGGCCGGGTGGTGGTGGTGCATGCCTCTGATCCTAGCACTTGGGAGGCAGAGGCAGGCGGATTTCTGAGTTTGAGGCCAGCCTGGTCTACAGAGTGAGTTCCAGGACAGCTAGGGATATACAGAGAAATCCTGTCTCGAAAAACCACAAAAAAAAAAAGATCTGGTCACTTCACACACACGAAGGTGGAGAGAATGTCAGAGAATTGAATTGAATATTATAATAAGATCCTGCTACGTATTCATCAAAGTGAACAAATGTAGAATCCTGGCCATGCCAAACACTGGTGAGGATATGGAAGCGTATTCTCACTAACTTGTCCTGGGAATACAAAGTGGAATAGCCACTTGGAAAATAGTTTAATAGTTTTACCGTGTGGCCCAGCAATCCTTGATATCCACTCAAATGGTCTGACAACTTATGCTTCCACAAAAACCTGCACGTTAATTGTCAAAACTTGGAGCAACTAAGACGTCTTCAAAACTGACGAATACACTTGGACTGGGGCTGCAGCTCAGTTGGTAGAATGCTTGCCTAGCATATACAAAACCTAGGTCCCAGGGACAGGGACACATACCTGTAATCCCAGGCCTCAAACCAGTGGTTCTAAACCTGTGGGTCACAACCCCCAACACATGGTGAGTCAAATGATTCACAGGGTTGCCCAAGGCCACAGATATTTACGTAATTTGTACACTAAATAACTTATATACAGTAGAAAAAATAGTTATGAAGTGACAACAAAAAATTTTATGGTTGGGGGTCACCACAAGATTTGGAACTGTATGTAGTAGGGGGCTGGAAAGATGGACCAGAGGTTGAGAGCACTGACTGATCTTCCAGAAGTCCTGAGTTCAATTCCCAGCAACCATATGGTGGCTCACAGCCATCTATAGCAGGATATGGTGCCCTCCTCTGGTGTGCAAGCATATATGCAGGCAGAACACTGTGTACATAATTAAAAAATGTTTTTAGGAAGGTAATGAATGACTGCTCTAAACACATAGTGAGTTTGAGAGTAGCCTATACTTTTCTGTCAGCCCCTTAAAACACGAGGGACTCCCCTGCAAAATGCCAAGGACAGATGGGGTTCTCACTAATCATGGAGTTAGACTTCTAGAAAGCTTCAGCAATCCTCTTGTCTCTGCCCTTCATTAGCACTTGAGATACTGGTGTGGGGCAACCCTACTATGATCTACATTAAGGTGCAGCAAGGGCTTTCATCCATTGAGACGGCTTTCTAGCCCTGATCTAACTCATTACGCTTTCTAGTTCATTTTCTATAAATATAACATTCCAAAAGTGAAATGAAAAACCAAATGAGTACTATGCAGAAACTCACCTGGGACCCCATCATTTTCTGGGTTGGGGTGAAGGCACAGAAGCACAAAGGCACAGCTGGAAGAAAAGAAAAGGAACCTTGTTATTATGGATCTGACTTGCTTGATACCCAGAATGGTCTGTTCAGATTACTACATACCCCTGAAAAATACCCCCTCCTCTTCTAAAAAGCAGGCTGACAATACCTGCTTTCAACCAAACATGATGAGACACATACACAAAGGCAGGAATAAAATATCCCATCTGTGGGGTGGCAAGATGGCTCACTGGGTAAGAACAGTGACTGCTCTTTCAAAGGTCCTGAGTTCAAATCCCACATGGTGGCTCACAACCACCCATCATGGGATCTGACACCCTCTTTTGGTGCATCTGAAGACAGATACAGTGTACTTATGTACAATAATAAATCAATCTTTGGGCCAGAGCAAGCAGGGACTGAGTAAGCGGATTTGACCAGAGCGAGCAGAGGTCCTAAAAATTCAATTCCCAACAACCACATGAAGGCTCACAACCATCTGTACAGCTACAGTGTACTCACATACATAAAACAAATAAATAAATCTTAAAAAAAAATCCCATCTGCCCAAGTGATACTGGCACATGCTCAGGAGGCAGAGGCAGGCAGATTTTTGTGAGTTTAATCAAGGCCAGCCTGGTCTACAGATTGAGTTCCAGGATGGCCAGGGCTAAACAGAGAAATCCTGTTTCAAAAAAAAAAAAAAAAGAGAGAGAGAGACAAAACAGAACCCAGAACTCCAACTCCTGAGGCTGCTGTCAGTAATTTAAAGCAACTATGATTCCCACACTAGTCTTTAATGTAAAAGGCAAATATGAGTGAAGAAATAAGGAACTTCAGCAAAGATGGAAATTACAAGGAAAAAAAGAGGAAATGCTAAGGGCTTGGAGTATAACTCCGTGGCTGTCAAGGTTTGGCTATGAAGTAACCCCTGAAAGGCTCAGGAATCAAAGGCTTGGCCCCCAGCTCCCTCCATACCCACATTCAAACACTGTCAAGTGATTAATCCCCAATGGACTTTTATGGTGGCCTTAGTGGAAAATAGGGGGTGGGACTTAGAGGAAGCAGGTTGCCAAGGCATGCCCTAGGAGATAAACCTTGTCTCCAGCCCTTCCTGTCTTCCTGCTTCCTGGATGCCAGGAAGTAAGAAGAGACAAGCAGACTCTAACACACTTCCCACTGCTGTGGTGTTCAATGTCACCTTAGATTTAAAAAGATGGGATCAAGGGGCCATTTACTGAAACCAGGAAGCACAATAAATGTTTTGACCTGTTTCAGGCCTTCGTCACTGTAACAAAGCACTAACTGAAACAAAGAATTCTTAGCATGCTTGAGATCTTGATTGGATCCTTAAACAGCTCCCCACGAGGAATTAAGAAACAATGAGAATACTAAAGAGCACCTAAAGCAATTAAGAGAGAGTTACTGCACTAACCTGCAACTTTTATTTCCTTTTTGAACTAGGGTCTCATCATCTAGCCTAGGCTTACCTCAAATTCATGATTCTCCTGCCTCAGGCTACCAAGCGCTGGGATGGCAAGAATGAGATACAATACCTGATGCTAAACTTTTCAGTTAATGACCTTAGCTCATTCCAACCCCAGTTCCCACCCTAACCTTGAGAGCATTTAACTAAAAGCAAGCTGAGGATGGAAGGAATGAGGTGAGAGCAGAAACCAATCTCAAACAGGAAACATGGAGAAATGCTGTGGAGCCAAAGCTGCTCTGAAGAAAACTCAGTAACACCAAGAAAACTAAAGAAACTGGCAGAGAAAAAGGGAAAGCAGCTGGGTGTGGTGGTGTGGTAGGACTTGACAGGGTATGATGGGATCCCGAGGTCCAGGCCAGCCTGGCTACGTGGCAAGACCTTGCCCAACCAAACAAAAATCTAAAATGAAGTAATGAAGACAAAAATCACCAATATCTAGAATGATCCAGGACACATTATTATAGTTACTGCAGATATTATTTTCCACCACCTTTGGGAACTAGAGAGGTGGCTTAAGAGCATTTACTGCTCTTCCAGAGGACCATGGTTCAATTCCCAGCACCCACATGGCAGATGACAACTGTCTGTAACTCCAGTTCCAGGAAATCCCTGAGGCACCAGGCACACAAGTGATGCTCAGACATACAGACAGAAAAAACATTCATCACATAAACTTTGTTTTTTTTTTTTTTAATGATAAAAAAATGGAGGAGTGAACAGACACTCAAGGATTAAGAGCATTTCCTGCTCCTCCAGAGGACTGGAGTTCAGTTCCCATCACCCACGCCAGACATTCACAACCATCCCAATACCAACTCCAGGGGATATGATGCCCTCTTCTGGCCTCTGCAGGCACCAGCACACATGGAACATGCAAACAAGACAAACTCATATATAAATGAAAACAACAAAAAGTAATATTAGGGCTGGAGAGATGGCTCAGTGGTTAAGAGCACTGACTGCTCGTCCGAAGGTTCTGAGTTCAAATCTCAGCAACCACGTGATGGCTCACAACCACCCATAATGAGATCTGATGCCCTCTTCTGGTGTGTGTGAAGACAGCTACAGTGTACTTACATATAATAATAAATAAATCTAAAAAAAAAGTAATATTAAATAAAGGACATGGCCACACCTGCTAGAAAATCAGGTGGACCAGCCACCTGCGTCCCGTGCCTCAGCTCTCTGCTCCCTTGGGCAGACACGCTCTGCCTAATCACAGGCCATACCTACCAGATGACTAGGTAGGTTGCCCACTACCGAGCCTGCCTACCCTGCCCAAGGACCACACCTACACTCTTGGTTCCCTTGGGTAGACGCCCTCGTTCTACCACAGACTACACCTGACAGAAGACCGGCTCGGCCACCCACCCTATCCCTCTTCCCTCCTCCTTGCCATATCCCAGCTCTGTAAGGCAAGCAACTCCCTCCTGGACCAGAAATCACGAAGACC
>JADRCD010227957.1:0-12368 GCA_019843815.1 Montemys delectorum
AGAGAGAGAGAGAGAGAGAGAGAGAGAGAGAGAGAGAGAGAGAGAGAATTCAAATATGTGCTAACTTCAGCAGTAGAATATTACAATCCAGTTCTAGATTGTAAAAACTACTAATATCCTTTGGTCTCTCTTAGTTAAGGTTTCCATTGCTGTGAAAAAACACCATGACCAAACCAATTCTCATAATGTAAAACATTTATTTGTGTCTAGCTTACAGTTTTAGAGGTTCAGTCCGTTAACAACGAGGCAGAAATCATGGCAATATACAGGCAGAAATGATACTGGAAGAGCTGAAAGTTCTACATCTAGATCTAAAGGCAGCTGGGAGGAGAGTCTCTTCCTTACCAGGCAGAGTTTGAGGATGTAAATTCAAAACCTGACTACACAGTGACACATTTCCTCCAAAAAGGCACTAACTATTTCAATAAGGCCACACTTCCTAACAGTGCCACTTCATATTCACATAAGGATTAGAAATATGGTCTATGAGACAGCATTGACCATATTAATTTCAAAAGAAGCTACCCATTGCTAGCACTTGCCTTTTATTGATGTTATATTTTTGTGAGAGTAATATCTTCCATTATTGTGTAGCTCTGTTTAAACTCTTTTATATATGTACTGTTGTATGTTTTAGGATATTTCCCTAGTATTAGATTTACACATGAGTTGGTTTCAGGTCAGCTCCATAGAATCTAAGAACGTAAGGCTGAAGAGTGAAAGGTCTATGGTGGTAGCAATGTCCCTGTTCATTTTAAGTCTTGTTTCTTCTTTATTTGAGTTATTGATAACTAGTTGAAAACTGTTACATTGCCATTAATCAATTTATCTCTGTACTACTTAGAGAAACATTATGGTCATGACCTTAAAAAATGAGAAATTAAATTTTCTAATTTATTACTGAGGGAAAGGAGATATTATAATGTATTACTAATTATTGACTGTTTTCTTTTTCATTTGTTTTTCATCCACAGACTTTAAAAGATTTTTGGAATACGTGATATTTTTAATAAGATGAATTTCTAAAATAATTTGTAATAGTCATATTTCAGGAATTTTAAGTATAAATATGTTCAACACATTTTTAAAAGATAGGATTAACATACTTGTAAAATATTGAACCAAAATTGCTGGTATAATCTGTCATTTCTTTTGTAATCCTCTTACAAGTGGAAAATCCATTAAATTATTTTATAATAATAAATGACTCTCCTCTTTTAAATAACTGCTTTGGACCATGTAAAGAATTAGCAAATAATAGATCAAATATTGTGGTATTCTTTAATTTCATTAATATTCAGATTTTAAAGAATCATATTAAATAAAATGTAGAAATTAATATTTATATATGAAATTACTTTTGTTAGGTTGAGCATACAATTGCATGTTATTGATGCATTATAAGGTATTATAATATGTATTGTTATCATTTCTACATTTCAGTTTTCTCTCCTCTAATGTAATATTGATGAGAGCTATTCTGACTTAGTAGGATATTTGGTTATAGAGATATTATTTTATAAATATTTCAGATTTATTCAGTTATCATTTTATCATTCTCCTTTCATAAAACTTCACTTCATAGTATTTAAGGAAGAAAAACTTTTGAAATGAGTTCTGATTAGGGAAGAATTTTACTACGAACTAGTAAACGTAAAAATCAAAGACAAAGAACATCTCACAACTAATTGTATGAATAGATTAGAAATAAGTGATTCATTTTGGAAATGATTTGGTTTAGAGAAAAAATAGAAAAAAATAATAGAGCACAAATCATGACTTTCTCATTTCCTTGACATAGGAATTGCCAATTCAAGCTAGGTTTGCTGGATGTCTTAGTTAGGGTTTCTATTTTTGCAGTGAGACACCATGACCATAAACCAACTTGTGGAGGAAAAGCTTTATTTAACTAGCGGTTAACATATTGCTTAACTTGCTTAACTTGCTAAATATATTGCTGTTTGTCATAGAAGAAAGTCAGGACAGAAATCCAACCAGGGTAGGAACCTAGAAGCTATAGCTGTTGCAAAGTGCATGGAAAGGGGATATGCTTACTCACTGCATTCCTTAGCTTGCTCAGCTTACCTTTCTATAGAACCCAGGGAAGGTCCACTCATTAAGGGCTGGTCCTTCTCCATCAATCGCTAAGAAAATGCCTTATTGCCAGAACCTATGTAGGCATGTTCTCAATTTGAATTGAAGTTTCCTCTGCTCAGATAACTCGTGTGTGTGTGTGTGTGTGTGTGTGTGTGTGTGTGTGTGTGTGTGTATGTGAGAAGTTGACATCAGATTAGACAGCATACTAGCTTATTCTTGTAAGCTCAGTACTAGCAAGGCCAAGACAGGTCAACTAATGTGTTATTGAGGGCACCTTGATCTATAAAAAGTTCCAAACAAAGCCAATTAACAGAATGAGAACCTGTCTGTCTTAAAAGGAAAATAAAGGAAGAAAGGAATGTATGATATGGAAGGGTAGGAGGAGGAGGGAAGGAAATAGAAAAGAAGAGATAGAAATAAGAAAATCATCAATTGATCTTTTTTATTTTTTAGCAAAAAGTTTAATTTAAAAGAAAATAAACATTGCACTATATGAGATTTTTTTTATTTGATATTTTCATTATCTACATTTCAAATGTTATCCCCTTTTCAGGTTCTCTGAAAATACCTGTCCCATACTCTCTCCCCCTGCTTCTATGAGGATGCTCACCCACCCACCCAAACACCCACCCACTCCTGCCTCCCCACCCACAAATTCCCCTATATTGGGCATCTAGCCTTTACAGGACCAAGGGCCTCTCCTCCCATTGATGCCTCTATTACACAGGTGGCTGGAGCCATAGGTCCTTCTATGTGTACTCCTTGGTTGGTGATTTAGTTCCTGGGAGCTCTGGGGGGTCTGGTTGGTTGATATTGACAAACAACTTCAGCTCCTTCAAGTCCTTTCTCTAACTCCTCCATTGGGGTCAATTGATCTTTTAGACAAAAATATTTTGGTAAGTGTGTCTTTTATTATGAAGATATATGCCACACATATATGGTGGGCATAATTTTCATAGACAAATGTAGAAGACATTGATCTGACTCAAATCATACACACATACATACATGGCAGCTTGGCATGGTTGTACATGATATTGCCATGAAAACAACTATTGGTTTTAAAACTTAGATGGTTAAGAACATTGAGAAGGTGATTAAAATGGATCCTAAGTGGGTAAGATATTTCAGCTTACCACTTAAATGAAGACTAGATGCTTGGGAACCTATGAAGTACTCTTCATGCTCCCAAAAAGTTCCCCTAAGGAACATATATTCAAGGCACATTTGACATCTGACCTAGTAAAGCTCTTAATTTGGGGGATAGTTGTACATTTATACATATCCCTTTACATAAAGGAATGTATATTGGTAATGACAGCTTCTAAGAAAGTGTATACTTATTTCAGGAAAGAGACAACACACACACACACACATACACACACATGTGTGCACACATACACACACATAGGCACACACAAATACATAGGCACACACAAATACATACAAAGCTGAATTCTAGGGTTATTCATGTTGTATTTATAAAATATTTCAAAAACCAATATGTGATGTCTATATTGGAGGATTTATTTGTTATTCAAGTGGAAAATATTATATTAAAGTTATTTAATTTCAAATGTAGCACTCTGGGTTCTCAAATGTTAATTCACACTGAGCACAGACACAACAGGGAATTTGTGAAGGTTTATTTAAGAAGGTATGAAAACAAAGAAGAAAATAAATATGCTCTCTAGAGAACACATGTCTAGCTGAATGGCATCAGCTAAAGACAGTCTCCAGTAACTTGGCTTTTAAATTCTGATGCAAAAATTCTCTTATCCCTGCCCACTTGTTTGATTTTGTCAACTTTGTTCAAACAATTTCTGAAATCTTCAAGATTTCAGAGAAGTTGCCTTTAACTCATTAGATTTCATTAGTTACACAGATGTTGCGGATGATGTAACTACACATAGAATTAAAAGTTATTAGTGGACTGAATCAGTGTTATCAAAAATTATGGTAGCCAAATAATAAGAATTTGAAACATCCTTAATAATTAAGCTACTTCAATCTTTTCAGTGTTAACATCTTATGATTTACCTTAACTTGACTTTTGAAAATATAGTTATAGCATTCATTTTCTTACATTCTAACAAAGAATCAAAGAAACAAAAAAAAAAAAAGAGAGAGAGAGAGAGAGAGAATGTGAAAATCCTGCCATGCATGTTTCATTTGAATAACCATCTCTCTGAGACCCCAATAGAGTTTGTTTATTTGAAGATTCAGTTTCCTCACATTTTGAAGTACTTCTCTTTGGCTTCTTTTTCAACTGAAATACAAGTATACTGTTTCTTTTTCTTGCCTCTCTTTATCACATTACATTACCATACTAAACAAATATTTCATCCAGCACTACAAATAATATCCACCACCAGAGACTGGAAGATTATATCTTTATGTTTGAGAACAAAAGAGCATGAAGATATATTTTTTCAATTTCTCTCAGAACAGACATTTTGCAGTCTAATTTTATTTCAGTGTCTCTATGACAATGTTTGCAATTTAACTGATTTACCACAGATTTTATTGAACACCTACAATGTACAGGAGGGAAATATTCTTGTAAACATTTAGAATGACATCTAACTTTAGGCTCAGTGTAATTTCTTTACTGGGTCCACAATAACCAAAAGAGTTAATCTTCTGATACAACCACACACACACACACACACACACACACACACATACACACACGAATATGAGCGCTTGTTAACCCTCCGAAAGACCCAACAAGCAGCTGAAAAGAGTCAGATGCAGATATTTGTAGCCAAACAATGGACAGAAGCAGCTGACCTCTGTGGGTGAATTAAGGAAAAGCTAGAAGAAGCTGAGGAGGAGGGAGACCCTGTAGCACAAAAAGTTTTAGTGAAGCATGATCTTGTTTTCCTAGGAAATAATGAGGGTATTATCAGTTGATGGACCATTCATCCAATTCTTTTGTTTTGTTTTGTTTTGATTTGGAGCTTTTGGTGACTCAATTTGCCATAACTGCTCTGTAATTCCTTCATAGGGTGATATTACTACAAATTCAGGACATATCAAAATAGAGATCAAGCAAACATTTTGTTCCTACTCTGAGACTAATAAAATTAATGGCATGTTTTAATGCTCAACTATGCCAATGCCTCTGGCATTACACTTCAAAATTTTGATAACACTAGAAGATCTCAAGTATTCACTGTTCATCGTTTCAAATAAGCAAAGAGATCATGTTCACATACACTGGAAAATGCAACATTAAGTCATAAATATGTCACAGTTATCAAAGAGAACCAGAGAGAAAGTTACAATTAAATTTCTAAAAATAGATTTGGTTTTTACATGGGAGTCTATTGTCAATAACAATATTATTGATTTTAACATGTGCTATCCACAAAGTATATAAATAAACAGAAATTTCCTATGTAGTAAAATGAGACTACGTACAATTCTAAATTACTCAGGGTCTCACACATACCAACATGAATTCTACCTCATGCTTTTATCCACATGTGAAACACTAGTCAACATTATAGCTTATTTATATTCAGAATTGCCTATTATTGTATAAGTTGAAGATTTTAAACAATTGCACAATGAGCAAATACATGACAGTAAAAGTACACATTCATCCTTAAACTCATTTAAAGAACTAAAGTTATTATCAATATAAATTCTAATTTGTAAATCAATGGAAATTACATAAATTGTATCCTATTATAAATAAATAAATAAAATCTTAAATATATAATAATAAATAAAAATCTTAAAGCACTCTAGTCACTAGGTTGCACCCAATCAAAGATGAATGATACTTTGTCTCAAAGCAACAATTTACCCTCTATGCAAGAGTGCTGGTTGGCATGATGAATTTTAGAGAATAAAAAGATGTTTAATTTTCTAAATATTGATTGTAGTTCCAAGGTAGTATGTTGAAATTTTACAACCAACAAAGCTTCAGCCAGTAAACAAAAAATAACACTCAACTACTGATTCTAGAACACATTTCACCATTATCACAAGCTCTTTTGCTGACTGTTTATATGAAAGGGGAGTCTTCATTTCTTGACGCTTAATGGTTTATACTGGTTGGCACAGTCTTTTAAAATATGATATTAATTATTTGAGAATTTCATATACCTTATTGTGATCACAAACTCCTCCCTTTTTCTCCTCCCAAACCCATCCTCACTTGCTCACTCTGTAATTTGTATTATTTTTTGTTCAATAGCTCACAAACTATAATTTATGTTGTTTGTATACTTCTGGATGTGGGAGCATCTACTGGAGAATGACTGAAATTCCAAAATCTATACTCTGAATGCAAATTGGCTCTGTCACTAAGAAAAGACTAACCACCTATTTATTCTTCAGTTTTAAGTTTGGAGACTCAGGAATTACTTTTTATTTCATGCAAGAATATTTACTTGCTTGACTTAATACAGGAATTTTACATCTACCCTGCATTCATGAGTGCATTAGTCCCAAAACACTCAAAGTATGTTTTACTCTCATGTCCTCCTAACCTCAGGATCTTACAGTGTTCCCGACTATTCTTCACATTAGTCTGTGAGCCTAAGAAATAGAGTGTGATATAGATATTACATTTATGGCTTAACAATACATTGCAATTTGTTCTCTGAACTTTGATCAGTTAAGAGTTCCTGTGTTAGCAATCAACCACTGGACAAAGAAGCTTCTATGAGGAGGTTTGAGAGTGGTGTAATCTACATGTAGAGAGAATAATATAAAAGGAAGTTGGATATCACATTCATTTAGCAAATATCATTATCAGGATCACTGCTGAGGCTGTGAGCCTTGTATTCTTAGCAAAATTCACAGTACTAAGAATGTGTTTCCTCCTATGACATAAGGCAAGGCTTAATCACAATCAGAAAACTGTTGGTTAACACTGTAATCTATTGTAACCATTGGGATATCTTGCCATTTCAGCCATATTGAAATTCACATTATTCATCTGTGTGTTATAGTGTTTTTTCCTCCTTCAGCCTTAACAACACTTTCTAGTACTATAAGACCTAGATATCCGGGAGGAAGTTTCCTGATATGTAAAACTTGAATTTTCATGTCCTTCCACCAAAGACTGTGGTACCATCAGCAATAGGATATTACTATGATTTCTAGTAAATTACCAAGAAAATCAGCAGCAGCTTGAATGATTTGGGATGGTTTTGGGACACCTTTGGTTAGCAACTCAAAGGAAGTTATCCTCATATAGAAATGGAAAAGAAGAATAATGGGCAGGAATTTTAAGTGGTGAATTCCTTTGGAAGGTTTGTTCAGATAAGTATAGTGTTTGTGAATTTGTGAGCTACATAAAGGCACCATGTAGAAAAGGTAGTATTTCTGAGTATTCCACCCTATCTTCTAGCTTTTCTATTCTTTCCTCTGTTGATTCTTTGACTAATGACTGTTGACATTGATAAAGTGTCCCATTAAATAAGGATTAAAAATGTCTAACGAATACTTCAAGAGGCGTTCCACATCACAGGAAAACCCAGATGTACCAATTCCATAACACTGATCTAGAATAGACTAAGAAATTTGCATTACTGAATGCTAACATTTTAGTATATTTTCCATTATGCAGTGACAAAACTTAGACGGTAACAAAATGAAAATTTACTACATATGTGAGCCTGTTCATAAAGAGATATTGTTATACCATTTTTCAAAAAATATGTAAAATCTGTAGATAGGTAAAAACTGTGTTATGGTCAAGGGACTTTTGGTTAACTATGTTATTACAATATCAGTTAGATGTATAAGCAATGAAATGATGACATGCTGTGGAAGGAATAAAATATAACTGTGAATATCTATGCCTAATAAAAATAACTTTCAGTGGTGAATTTAAAAAGGACATATTTCAATAAACTTCAAAATATTTGACAAGAGAAAATTTTTTATCAACATCTTATATTGCTTTATGGACAATTTAAAAGTTCCAACAAAAGAGGAAGAACATTGATTGGTGGAGAAAAACTATTATGTTGTAAGGAATTAAAAACAAAAGGAATATTAAGTGATTTGTTAAAATAAAAGAATCACTGATTTTATAAAAGAAAAATGGCATCAATTTTAAAGGGTAGATGATGAGTTTTCTAGGATTTATTCACCATAAGGTCTTCTCACAGCCACTTAAATCTGCTTCCACAGATTCTCTTTATTTTTATTTTATTTCACATATTTTTATTATTGTAATTTTTGAGAGTTCATAACAGTTTATTTGGATCATACTGAACTTCTCCTCAACATTATCCATATGCAACAGACCCCTTTCCTTTTTCAGGCCCATCAAGATAATTTTGTGTTATGAAAATATACTCAGATGTACGGTGTTGTACTGTAGTGGGGTTGACTTACCAGGTTCTACACTGAGAGAAAACTATTTCTCAATATCACAGCATCTAACTGTAGTATGGAATATTTTATGTGCTTGGTCTTTTAAAGGACCATATGCTGGGGAAAGGAAAGGATATAAAAACAAATAGAGACTGAGAGTTAGGAGTGGGAAGATAAAAAGCTAGAGAGAGAAGTAGTAGGCTGGGAATAGAAAGAAGTAGGGTTGAGGATGCAGAAGAGTATGGTTCAGTGAAGATAGCTGATGCAGGAAGACAGAAGGCTGAGTAGGACTAGGGAAGAGAAGAAGAAAACAGGAGAAGAAGAGAGAAAAGAGGAAAAGAGAGGAGAGGAGATGAAAAGACAGAGGGAGAAGAGAAAGAAGAGTTTCTTTTTTATTTTTATTGGTAATTTTATATATTTATATTTCAAATATTATCCCCCCTTCCCAGTCTCCCATCCACAAATCCCCTATATCTCCTCCCTCTGTGAGGATGCTCCCCCTATCTGCCCACCCTCTCCTGTCTCAGTGCACACACAGCATTCCCTTACCCTGGGTCATCAAAGCCTCCACAGGATGGAGAGGCTCCCCTCCCAGTGATGCCCGATGAAGCCATCCTCTGTTAAATATCCTATCTGTACTTTTTGGTTGGTAGATTAGTTCCTGTGAGTTTTGGGGGATCTGGTTGGTTGATACTGTTGTTCTTCCAATGGGGTTGCAAATCCCTTCATCTCCTTCATTCCTTGCCCTAATTTTTCCACAGTGGTCCCCGTGCACAGTCTGATGTTTAACTGCCTGCATCCGCATCTGTATTGGTCAGGCTCTGGAAGAGCCTCTCAAGGGACAGCTATACCAGGCTCCTCTCTGAAAATAAGAGAAAGTTGAAAGTGAATGGGGCTAGCAGAAGAAGGCAGTTAGTGACATTTGAGCCAGATGCTGAACTGAGCCAGAGAAGTATTGTTAGGAGACAGATAATAAAGACCCCAGCAAATAAACAAAGTAGCAATAAATTTAAAAGAAAAGAATTAAAGAACAAAAAGAAACATTTGCAAAAAGCCACGTCAAACTTTGGAAATAGCCCCCATGGTGTTGAGGCCTCATGTCCAACTCCCCTCTCCATACTGAGTTACTTTGTGGCTTAAGCTCCTATGATTCTTTGTGAATTCTACCACTAACAATGTGAGTTGTACAACTGATCCACAGTTTACTTGTAGTCATTCACCATCAAAATATGTAAATAAATGAATGTGAGAAATTTTAAATTGAGTTTTGTTTACAGTTCAAAACAGTGAACCTTAATGGGCTAAAATCTTGTATAAAATAGCAAAGTGTCTCATGGTAAAAATTTAAGGTGTAGAGTATAATAGATATTTGTTAGTTATGTATGATAATTTCCCAAGATTGAATGAAGAGATGAAAAGTAATCTTTTTAAAAGAATATTAAAATTAAAAAAAGAAAATATAGAAATGAAAAAGAGAAGGCAAATACAGTATATTTTCAAATAAAAGTAGCAAATAATAGTAAAATATTCAATCAAATATAAACATGTTCTTTTCTTAACCATTATATATTCTAAATGTATTCTCAATAGTTAGTCATACCAATAAGTAGTATAGCTCTTCACCTGTCACAGACTAGGTTTGCTGCAGGAATCCCTTGTTCCACGGGATGAAGAGTTCTGGTCAGGTGGGCAAAATATTCTGCAGATAATAAACAGAGACAGCACAAGGAAGTGCTAAATCTGAGTGTATTTGCACAAAGTGAAAACCAGGCTTATATAGTATACAGAAAACAGGGCAAATGACAAAAGTCACATAGGCAGGTGACAGCCATATCAAGATCAGTAAGATCAGATAGCCAGGTGCAAAGCAGAAGAGCAGTGTTGCCCTTCCCACTGGGCTATCTTGGCAGCTCCAAGCTACATTCTCAGGGTCTGTCTGAGGCAAGCACAGGAGGTCCTATTCTAGCAGTTCATGAGAATGTCATTGGCTGTAACATAGACAATTAGTGACAGAAGCCCTTTAATTACTCTCTGGTATGTAAAACAATTCTGCCTTGTGTGGGACTGCTCTGAGAATTCTAACTATGTTTACAGTAAGCAATAGTGCCTGACTTCTATCTCTAACTCTGGAGATACCATGTCTAATAAGGCAGCTTCCTAGTGATAATTCCATGCTAACAACAGCTTGGAATTAAATTAGGATATATTGGAACACTGTGCTGGCCAGGGAACAATGTTTAATATTAGTTTTAGCTATTTACGAATCATTTCTTGGGGCACCTTTATGCCTGAATAATAAAGAAAGCATGTTGGCTATTGGAAAGTCTAATTTGGAACACATCTGAGTTAGGAGATGCCAGCAAATGAATACCCAGGAGGCTAGTTCTCTTTGAAGCTATACACCTCAGGTCCATGATCAGGCCTTCAAGCCTGACATGCAGACTTTACTGGAGTAGACGAGTGGGTGTGGCATTCATCAAACAAGCTTCTTTTTACAGTGGAAGGAAAAGACACCCTTACAGCAAATCACAGCTTGTTAACAACCGGGAGGAAAACTGACTCTCGAGTCCCCTGACTCTGTTGAAACACCAACACAATCCTTATCGCTAATGCTCATGGTATATCAACAAACAGAGGATGAAAACATTGCAAGACCCAGACCAGAGGACATCAGCAGAGAGACTATGTTCTCTATATATGCTGGAGAATTTTGTCCATAAATTTCCTATAACATAGTTTCTAAGCATGATCTGGACAATGACAATAACAACTGACTGGGATCCATTTGCTGCCTTAATAGCTACAGTCAATTAATGACTGCTGAAAGAGTTAGAATCAGTGTTGTCCAGGCATGACCTAACTACTGGTTTATAACATCTCAAATACTCAACACCATACATATAGTTAAAGCTATAAGTAAATGTAATAAGTATGGTCTGTGTATATGTTTATTTATATACACATGTGTTGAAATAATAAGATAAAGAGGAAATTATTTCAATAGGTAGCCAGAGAGAATGACAAACATTGCAATAATTCTAAGCCAATGAACATTAATAAAAGTATTTAATAACAAAGTTAATTTTATTTCCTAAAAGCATTTTCAACATTAAGAGTCTAAGATCCTAATTATAAATCTCCTAATTTATGGAAATATATAGCATTTTTAAATTATATGTATTTGTTTTACTTTGATGAGTTTTCTCTCAAAATCTTGGTTATTTGAATACTTGTTTCCCAGTTGATGTTTTTGTAGATTTAGTAGATGTGGTCTTGCTTGAGGATATGCAACACTGGGGGTAAGATTTGATGGAGAGAGGGAAAGAAGAGAGAGATGGTGCTGGGGGATAAAGAGAGAGAAAGAAGGTAGATAGGTATGCAGACTGGTTTAGCCATAACTACAGGTTCAAGAAAGCATTGAGTCCCCAAGAGAGGAGTTCAAGAAAGGAATGAAGGAGTTGAAGGGGTTTGCAACCCATAGGAAGAACAACAATATCAACCAACCAGACCCACCAGAGCTCCCAGGGACAAGGCCATCAACCAAGAGTACACATAGCTCCAGCTGCACACGTAGCAGAGGATGATTTTGTCATGTATCAATGGGAGGAGAAGTCCTTGGTCCTATGAAGGCTCAGTAGATGCTCCAGTGTAGGGGAATCAAGAGCAGGGAGATGGGAGTGGGTGGGTGGGTAGATGAATACTGTCATAGAAGCATGGGGAGGCAGAATGGTTTAGGGGGTTTCAGGGAGGAAGGAGGAAGCAGGAAAGGGGTAATATTTGAATGTAAATAAAGAAAAATTTATATAAAACGAAGAAGAAGAAGAAGAAGAAGAAGAAGAAGAAGAAGAAGAAGAAGAAGAAGAAGAAGATAAGAAAGAAAGAAAGAAAGAAAGAAAGAAAGAAAGAAAGAAAGAAAGAAAGAAAGA